>PVLD010003491.1:0-30969 GCA_004027595.1 Dinomys branickii | reverse complement strand
TACTACAGTGATATATGTACACCCATGTTTATAGTAGCACAATTTGTAATAGCTAAATCTTGGAAAAAACCCAAATGCCCATCAATCATGGAATGGATAAAAAAGATGTGGTCTTTTTATACAACTGAGTACTACTCAGCCATAAAGAAGGATAAACTTGAAACATTCATAGGCAAATGGATGCAACTTGAGTCCATACTCATCAGTGAACTAAATCAGACCCACATGTGCAAACATCATATTGTCTCCCTAGGGTGAGAAGCTGAAAAAGTAAGTAAGATTCAAAATGTACAACAGAAAGCCGGGTGTTGTGGCGCACACCTACAATTCCAGCACTTGGGAGGCTGAGGCAGGAGGATCCTTGCGAGTTTGAGACCAGCCTGGGCTACAAAATGAGCTCAAGGCCAGCCTGAACTGCACTGCGAGACTGTCTCAAAAAGACCAAAAAAAAAAAAAAAGACTGTAGTGAAGGTTCAATACAGATTAAAAAAGAAAATATAGCCAGGTATGGTGGTGCATCCCTGTAATCTTAGCACTAGGAAGGCTGAGTCAGGAGGATGAAATCAGGTTGGAGGCCAGCCTGAGCTATATAGTGAGTTCAAGGCCAGTATGTACTAAAGAAACACAAGACCTGTTTCAAAAACAGAAAAACAAAATTAAGAAAAGAAGAAGATGGCTGGGGATATAGCTCAGTGGCGTAAGAGCCTGCCTGGCAAGTACAAGCTCCTGAGTTCGATACCCAGTACTGCAAAAAATTAAAAATTAAAAATTAAAAATATAAGAAGAAAAAGAAATTAAAAGATTACATTTACTCATAATTTAAAATGTTTTAAAATATGTAAGAAAAGCCTTTTGGCCGGAACCGCCATCTTCCAGTAATTTGCCAAAATGACAAACACAAAGGGAAAGAGGAGGGGAACCCGGTATATGTTCTCTAGGCCTTTTAGAAAACATGGGGTTGTTCCTTTGGCCACATATATGCAAATTTACAAAAAGGGTGATATTGTAGACATCAAGGGAATGGGTACTGTGCAAAAAGGAATGCCACACAAATGTTACCATGGCAAAACAGGAAGAGTCTACAATGTTACCCAGCATGCTGTTGGCATTGTTGTAAACAAGCAAGTGAAGGACAAGATTCTTGCCAAGAGGATTAATGTGCGTATTGAGCATATTAAGCACTCAAAGAGTCGAGACAGCTTCCTGAAACGCGTCAAGGAAAATGATCAGAAAAAGAAGGAAGCCAAAGAGAAAGGTACCTGAGTTCAACTGAAGCACCATCCTGCCCCGCCCAGAGAAGTGCACTTTGTGAGAACCAACGGGAAGGAGCCTGAGCTGCTGGAATCTATTCCCTATGAGTTCATAGCCTAAGCTGGGGGTGGAGCGCTGCCATTCAGTGCCAGAGTGTAGCTCAGTGTTCTAGGCCCTTCTTAAACAGAAGAAACCATCCTGTGTTGTGAGGGTGGTTTTCTTAATGGAACAGAGTGTTTGGTGTGTTTACCTCACAAGTATCTGGAGCAGATTTTCATTGCACCTAGTTAATTGTGTCAGGTCTTTCCTCCTTGGGGTTTTCCTTGCAGAAAGGTATTTCTGGGGTATTGTGTAGCAAGATAGCCAAAGAACCAAATATTTATGAAATACTTATACTGGCTTGCAGATCCTGTAAATCACCACGGGGAAAAAAGATGTAGCAAAATAAATGGAAGTCACTGAAGTTAAATAAGTAGAAGTCCATTTCAGTTAAATAAATTGTTCAAAGCAAAAAAAAAAAAAAAAAAGAGTAAGAAAAAGAGCTACTGGACTATTTTTTTGTTTGTTTTGGTACTGGGGATCGAACTCAGGACCCTGCGCTTGCTAGGCAAGCGGTTATTCCACTGAGCTATATCCCCAGCATAGAGCTACTGGAATAAGATTGAATTCAGCAACCTTGCCCTTTACAAAGACCTTTTGTACAATATACAGAAAGTAACTGTAATTGTATTCATATATATGAGAAATAACTGCAAAATGAAAATTTTTAAAATTCTATTTACAATAATATCTAAGACCAGCCAAGCATAGTGGTACACACCTATAGTCCCAGTACTCAGGGGACTGAGCCAAGCGGATTGCAGTGAGTTCGAGGCCCAGCCTGGACTGTACTACAGTGAGTCCAAGGCCAACCTGAACTACACAGAGGGACCTTGTCTCAAAAAAAAAGAGTAATATCTAAGACCATGAAAGACTTTTAGCAAAATTTAATATGTGTAGGACCTATGTAATGGAAACTACAAAACAGTGCAAGAAAAATTAAAGACTTAAATAAATGAAAAGACCAACTATACTAAGGACTAGAAATTGCAATATTCTTAATATACCAATTTTTCATACACTGATCTATTGATTCAATGTAATCCCAATAAAATCCTAACAGGCTTTTTTTCTTTGTCAGCAATAGATTTATGTATTTATCTTTAAGTCTTTATCAAGTTAATTATCATAAACAGATTAATAGCCAAACTAACAGACCAAAACACATAAAACTATTACAGTAACACTTTCAGATATATTGGTTATACTGGATTACAATAACTTCTCTCTCTCCCCCGCTCCCTCTCCCCGTTTTTTTGAGACAAGGTCTTGCTATGCTGCCCTGAAACCACCACACAGCCCCCAGACTGGCCTTGAACTCTCAGTGATCCTCCTACCTCAGCCTATTCAATGCTGGGATTACAGGTATAGCATGTGGTGGGATTACACACATGCACCACCAAGCCTGGGTCCATTTTATTTCTATTTTACATTTACCAATTTTTTTGGCGATCCTCTTGCCTCAGCCTCCTGAGTGCTACAACTCTAGGCATGCACCACCACATCCAGCTGTTTTGTTTACTTTTGTTTGCTTTATTGCTAGTTTACAAGTTGTAAATACATTCTTTTGTGTATTTATGGTGACTTTCCTAAATTTAAGACCACTTGTCATGGATATCTCTTTCTCATTTAATATTATATCTGTGCTGCCCTTCCAATAAAACAGCTGTCTCTTCTCTTTATTGTCATATGAAGAGAAGCCACCATAAAAACATAAAAAAAGTACAAGAGGATCGCTACAAGTTTGAGCCCAGCCTGGGCTACATAGCTCAAGGTCAGCCTGAACCACACAGCAAGCCCTCGTCTCAAAAAAACAAAACACCACCTAAAAAAACAAAAAGAAACAAATAATTAAATAAAATGGAGGAAGTTAGTAGTAATATATCAACAACTACATATGGGATAACCATATCTGTGGAAACACCTGACATGAGATTAAAAAATACATTTACTCCAAAAAATACTTTGAAAAGCTGAAGTGTAACAACTGAAAAACATGTATCATGCAAATATGAAACAAAAAGTTAAGGCACAATCTTAATATCTGACTAAATCTAAGATGGCGGAGAAATGACACATTATCCACATGTAAAAGGAACAAGAAAACAAGATCTAACCATCATTATCACATACACACCTTATAGGATTCTTCAGGCTCTATTAAGCAGCAACTAATAGAAATTCACAAATAAAAGATGCCTTGGACCTGGCCATGATCCTAAAGAAATAAAAGCTAAATTCACACAAAAACCTACACACAAATGTCCAAAGTTTTACTTATAACAGGCCAAAGCTGAGATCAGCCCAGGTGCCCTTCAAATACAAACATTTATATAAACCATAGCATATACACACTGCAGAAAACACTCAGCAATGAAAAGGAATCACTGCTGCATGCAACAACATGGAAGCTCTCTAGGAAGCTCCACAAATCCAACTAAACTGAAGAGGTTACACACTTGTGTGATTCCAGTTATAACTGTTTGTGTATTTGGGAACCAGAAATCAAACTCAGGATCTCACACTTGCCAGGCAGGTGCTATACCCCTGAGCTATAGCCCCAGCCCTGTTTGTTTGTTTGTTTCGGGTACTTTTTTTTCCAATGGGGTCTCACTTTGTCATGTAGGCTCGGCCCAAATTCCTGGGCTCAAGGGATCCTCCCAATTCAGCCTCCTGAATATCTGGGATTACAGGGATAAGTCACTACACTCAGCTCATTTATAGCATGTTTGCAATACTTAATAAATACATTCATTGTGGGGAGTTCTGTTACATACACCTATAGCATGTTAGCATTTATAATATTTTTAAATGATAAAAATTTTAATAGAGGATAGATTATTAGTTGAGGATGGATTATTAGTTGTCAGTGACTGGGATGAGGGGTGGATGGGTACCAAGAAAGTGAACTGCACTGGGTGCACACATGTAATCCCAGCATGTGGGAGACTGAGGCAGGAAGACTGCTGTGAGTTTGAGGCCAATCTCAGCTACATACTGAGTTTAAGGCCAGTCTAGAATATATAGTGAGACCTTGTCTCAAACAAAGGAGTAGGAGGAGAAGGAGGAAGGCTCATGCTGGTCTTCATGCTGACCTTGAAGTCATTATGTAGCTCAGGCTGGCCTTGAACTCACAGCATTCCTCCTCTCTTAAGCCTCTTGAGTGCTGGGATCACAAGCATGCACCACCATGCCCCGTTTTCAAAGTAAAAATAGAATTTTTTTGAGACAGGGTCTTACTATGTAGTTCAGGCTAAGCTTGAACTCATTATGTAGTCCAGTCTAGCCTCAAATTTGAGGCAATCCTCGTGCCTCATCCAAGTGCTGGTACAACAGGTGTGTGTCACTATGCCAGGCTGCCAAAAAATATTTTTAAAAAGCCTGGAGATGAAGCTAAGTGTGTAGGTCATAGGTTCAATCTCCAGTTATGCCAAGGAAAGGAGGAAGGAAGGGAGAGCATGCTAGCTCAGTAACTCCAAGAGACTATTTGTCTTTTTTTTAAAATTCTTAAAAATGTGAAACAAGGTCCTAAGTTCAATTCTCGGTACAAAAAAAAAAAAAAAAACATAGTTTGGGGCCGGGGAAATAGCTCAGTGGCATAAGTGCCTGCCTGGCAAGCGCCCAGAGTTCGATTCCCAGCACACACAAAAAAAGTGAAACTCGCAGGACATGGTGGAACACCCCTGTGATCCCAGCACTCAGGAAGCTGAGGCCGGAAGATTGTTAAGAGGCCAGCCTGGGCTACAAAATGAGCTCAAGGCCACCCTGAACTGCATAGTGAGATCCTGTCTCAAAAAAAGACTCCCCCAATAAAGAAACTCTTCACAAATTTGCATGTCATCCTTCAACAGGGGACATGCTAATCTTCTCTGTATCCTTCCAATTTTAGTATTTATGCTGCTGAAAGGAGCACTATTGTCGGGACTGGGGATATAGCTCAGTGGAATAAGCGCCTGCCTAGCAAGCGCAGGGTCCTGAGTTCATTCCCCAGTACCGCCAAAAAAAAAAAAAAAAGGAGCACTATTGTCTTACAGACCATTTTCTCCATATACAATAAAAGGGTGTGGTGGCACATGCCTGTAATCCAAGCACTGAGGCAGGAGTACTGCTCCAAGTTTGAGGCCAACCTAGGGGCTATGAAGTCAGTTCAGGGTCATTATGAACTGCACAGCAAGACCTCATCTGAAAAAAAACAATAAATAAATAAAAGATAGGCAACAACACATACTGAAGATGTAAAAAAACTGGAAGCTTTGTATATATTGCTGGTGGGAATGCAAAATAGTGTGACTGTTTTGGGGAACAGCCTGGTTCCCAAGTTCTCACGTGCTTGAACTCAGACTGAGTACATGACCCAGCAACATCACCCCAAGGTGCACATTTGAGAAATAAAAACATGTCCACACAGCATTATGTATGCAAATATTCACAGCAGTATTATTCATAAGAGTCAAAGAACAGAAACAAACCAAATGTCTGGTAAGGAATGAGTAGAAAAACAAAATGTGGTATGTTCATATTCAGTAACAAAAAAGAGGTTCAGCTACATACTACAAACTGGATGAATATGGAAAACATTACACACAAAAAAGTCAACCAGGTATGGTGGTGCACGTCTGTAATCCCAACACTCAGGAGGCTGAGGCAGGAGGATCGGTGTGAGTTCAAGGCCAGCCTAGTCTACATACCGAGTTTAAGGCCAGCCTGAACTACACAGCAAAACCTTGTCTCAAAAAACAAAAACAAAACAAAGAAAAAAAACACATAACAATCAGCATACAAAAACCAGCTGCATTTCTGGTTACACACCAGCAATGAAAAATATGAAAAAAAGTTAAGAAAACAATTCCCTTCACGTTATCAGCAAAAAAGCCAGGTGTGGTGGCACATGCTTGTAATCCCAGCACTTAGAAGCCTGAGGCAGGAAGATCACCATAAATTGGAAGTCAGCCTAAACTATACAGTAAGAACTTGTCTCAAAAAAAGAAAAAGGCTGGGAAACGTAACTTAGTGTAAAGATCCTGGGTTCAATCCCCAGCATCACAAATGTGCTATGCACACACACAGACACACACAGACACACACACACACACACACACACACACACAAATTATGTTTCTGAAACTAATGACAGTAGTCTTTCCCTTATCTGCAGTGGCTAACAGTCCAAGATCCCCAGGAGATACCTAAAACTGTACACAGCACTGAATACTATATATACTATGGGGATTTTTTTCCTATATATACATACGTATGATCAAGTTTTATTCCTAAATTAGGCACAATAGATTAATAATAATAACAAAACAATTATGATAATATATTGTACATAAATACAGTCTCTCAATATCTTACTGAACTGGGCTTACTCTTCTCGTGATGATGTGAAATGATAAAGGAAAAATTTTACAGCTGTCCTTTGGCATCACTACTCTTGCACTCTGAGGGTAGGTCAAACTAAGGTTTACTTGAACACAAGCATTCCAGTACTGAGATAGTCAATTTCATAATCAAGAAGATACTAAGCGACTAGTAGGCAGGTAGCACATACAGGGTAGGTATCCTCAACTAAGGGAAGAATCACAGTGCCTGGCTGCTCAGCTCTCTCCACAGCTCTGGGCTTGCTCCACAGTATTAGAGAGCAGCTTAGCACATTCAGAAAGAGGAACAAGGCAGGCATGGTGGTGCACACTTGTAATCCCAGCACTCAAAAGACCAAGGTAGTAGGATCATTGTGAGTTCGAGGCCAGCCTGGGCTACAAAGTGAGTTCAAGATGAGCCTGGACTGCATAGGGACACCCTGTCTCCAAAAGACCAAAAAGAGGAACTTCAAGTTCAAGCTTCTACTTCAGCATTGTTCCTAGGTGGCCAGGGGTTTTGTTTCTACTTTACTTTTTACATCTTCTTTCATTTTTAATATATTTTGGGAGATTTCACACATAGCTAGCAGTAGTAGAAATAGTATATCATTCATTTATTTGTGTGTCCCCACTCAACCTCTATAGCAACCAATTCTGGCCTTTTTGTCTTGCCTGGATTACAGTTCAGACAGTATCAGCTGGGACTGCCACCTACAGATGCACTGAGATGTCCACCTCAAGGTGCACCACTAACAAAAGGGACAGTGGATGCTGTTCTGTGTAACAGTACACAGGACTGAATACAACAGCCCTGAGCTACAGTTCAGAATTAGGGTTAAATCACACATTTTGTGTATTCAGTCAGATTCCTGAGGATTAAACATAGAACAGGTCTCATATAACAAAAAGTATAAAACCAAAATTAAGCCAGGAATAGTAGCACATATCTGTACTTGTAGCTACTTAGGAGGCTGAGGCAGGAGGATTTGAGCCCAGTCTGGGAAATTTAGCAAGATTCTATTTCAAAATAAAATTTAAACAGGCCGAGTGTAACTCAGTAGCAGAGCATTTGCCTAGCATGCACAAGGACCAGTGTTTGATCCTGAACATTAAACAAACAAAAAGCAAGCCTGCAGCACTGGGACACATCTGTAATTCTAGCATTTATAAAGGATGTGGCAGTAGAATTGCAAGTTCATGTCCTATTTGGGCAACCCTGTCTCAGAATAAAGTATAAAAATGGCAGGGGGCCTGGTGTGGTGGCACACACCTGTAATCCCAGCACTCGGGAGGCTCTGGCAGGAGGATTGCCATGAGTTTGAGGCCACTCTTGACTACAGAGTGAGTTCAAGACCACCCTGGACTACATAGTGAGACCCTGTCTCAAAAAAAGTAAAAATCAATAAAGAAGGGCTGGAAATCTAGCCCAGTGTGAAGGCCCTCAATTCAATCCAAAGTACTATAAACAAAACAGAGAGCTACCAACTTTTTAACCTTGCCAAGTAAAGAGACAATAAGGACGGTGCAATAAGCCCTGGGGAGGCTGAGGCAAGAGGATCTTTCCGAGTTCAAGACCAGCCTAGGCTACAAAGTGAGCTCAAGGCCAGCCTGAACTGCATAATGAGACCCTGTCTCAAAAAAAACCAAAAAAGTAAGTAGGCTCTTCACATTACCACTGATACTTTACCCAGCAGGGTAGCACATAACTATAATTCCAGCATTCAGGAGGCTGAGGCAGAAGGATGACTGCAAATTTGAGGTCAACCTGGGCTACATGTGAGTTCAAAGTCAGCCTGAACTGCATAGTAAGGCCCTGTCTCAAAAAGACAATCAATCGATCAATCAATCAATAAGCCATGCCAGGTATTGTGGTACACACCTATAATCCCAGCACTAGGGAGCCTGAGGCAGGAGGACTGCTGAGTTCAAGACCAGCCTGGGCTACAAAATGAGCTCAAGGCTAGCCTGAACTGTACAGCAAGACCCTGTCTCAAAAAGACAAAAAGAAAAAAAAAAAAGTAAAAATAAAAATAAAACTGGGTTACTCAAGATCGGCCATTTGTCTTACTGGCTGAAATCAGGATTGTCCTTTGTGTTAAACTTTTTTTTTTTTTTTTTTGGTTTTTTTGGTTTTGTTGTTTGAGACAGGATCTTGATATATAGTTCAGGCTGGGCTTCATATCATAACAATCCTCCTGCTTCAGTTTTCCGAGTGCTGGGATTACAGATGTGTCCCACCATGCCCATCTATTTGTGTTAATTTTTTAAAAATCTGTCTATAATTCTGTCAGCTACCCATGCATTTTAACAAGCACAATATTCAAAATTATTGCCATCAGTGGCATCCTTTAAGGATTCCCTAAAACAGTATTAGTTCCACTGCAGCTAATTTCATTGTCAAAGGAACCAATTTCCGAGCAGTTGCTCAAATAACACTACATACAGCTTTTCCAAACATCTCTCATACCCCAGCAACCACTCCTGCCCTTTAGAGAGGTGCGTGCCTTTAGTGAGGGCCCTCATCTTCCTTCCCTGACTGATTCAAAGGTCACCTCTGGCTGCATCCTTGAACAGGTGGCTTATTCACTAGAGAGACTCCTGCTTCTGTGTGGAGCACCAATACAGCAGGATGATTGTGCCCATCCTGACAAGTGCCCTCAAGAGTCCCTCAGGACTGCTCTACCAAGATCTTCTACACACTCACCCACAAACTCAAGAGTCAAGGGAAAGGAACTTGAGGTTCTGTTTATTTATTTACCTTTTCAAGGTAGCAGAACCATCAGACAAGAAGTAGATTTCAAACAGAAATGCTGTCCCATATGATCCTATAGTTCTATGAAAGATCCCTTTAAACCACAACATTCTGTGGTAGAGACTGTTGCTAAGAGGAAATTAAAATCCAAACTATAAACTGGGCACGGTAGTACATGCCTGTAATTCCAGCTCTTGGGAGGCAGAAGCAGGAGAAACACTGCAGGCTCAAGGTCAGCCTGGGATACACAGTAAGTTCAAGGGCAGGCTGGAATACATAACAAGCAAGACTGTGTCTCAAAAAAAGACCCTCTCTGTAATGAGAAGGAGACAGAGATAAAGCCACCACACTCACGGTACCAGAGTGGCAAGCTGACCATGCATCTCCTTGCAGTCCCTCCTGTAGGGCATCACATTGGTGCCGTCACACTCGGACATGCTGAGAGTACTGACACTGTGGAATCCAGGAAGTGCTTCCTTGGGCCTCAGAAAAGAAGTCACTAAATACGGACACACTTCATCCAGCAATTCCATTGGTATGGGGCAGGAGGATTACAAATTTAAGCCCAGTATAGAAAACCTAGCCAAATATGGCGGTGCACACCTGTAATCCCAGCACTTGGGAGGCTGAGGCAAGAGGATCACTGCAAGAATTCCAGACCAGCTTGGGCTACATAGTGAGTTCAAGGCCAACCTGAGCTATACAACAAGACTCTGTCTCAAAAAAAAAGAGAAAGCAAACCTAACAATTAAACCCAAGGCCTCACACTGAGCTACATCGCTCCCCCCTTTTATTTCTATTTTGAGATAGTCTCACTAAATTTCTGGGTGTGGTGGTACATGACTATAATCCCAGCACTCATGAGGCTAAGGCAGGTGGATTGCTGCAATCTTAAGGCCAGGCTGAGCTACATAATAAGTTCAAGGCCAGCCTGGACTACACAATAAGACGGTCTCAAAAAAAAAAAAATCACCAAGTTGCCTAGGCTGGGCTCAAATTTACAATCCTTCTACCTCAGCCTCCTAGACTGCTGGGATTACATGAGCATAGGACATCACATTTGGCCCTCTTAAATTTTTTTATTGGGATTACACTGAGAAAGAACTAGCATAGTTACAAATTGAGTTTTCCAATACAAAACCAGGATTACCTTCCTGTCCATCAATTCTTCTTTAACTCTTCTCACAACTGAACAGTGCTTTCCAAGACATCTTGCACATTTTTATTACAGTTATCCCAAGATACTTTGTATTTGTAATTCTACTGTATATATTATTGTTTTGTGTTGAGACAGTGTCTTGCTATGTAGTCTAGTCTGCCCTTGAATTTGCTTAGATTCCCAGGCTGGTCTGGAACACCTGTTCTCCTTGCCTCAGCCTCCCAATTACCACTCCCAGCTGTTTTAATTTCAGTATTTTTGGTGATGATACAGGGTTATCTATTTTTGTAAAGTGATTTTGTATCCAGAAATTTGCCAAATTATTATTGACGTAAACTATCTAAAGATCATTTTAGATTTTTCTACATAACAATATCATCAATGAATAACAGTGTGTTTCTTCTATTGAAATCCCTTGATCTTTTTTTTTGAGACCAGGTCTCCCTATGTAGTTCAGGCTAGCTTTGAAATCAATGTGACCCACGCTAGCCCTCAAACTTGTGGTGATCCCTCTGCCTCAGCCTCTCAAGTGCTCGGATTACAGGTGTGCACCACCACACCTGGCTTTCAATCCCTTTATCTTGTTGCCCTTGTTCTGATCTACTGGGCTGGGTGAAAACTCCACTATAATCCTCAGTAGAAGTGGCAAATCAGGACCCAGCCCCTTCCTCCTCCTCTCTTTTGCTTCCCTGGCCACTTGTTCCACCATGTGCTTCTTCCATGATGCTCTCGGGATGCCACAGGCCCAAAATCATGGGGCCAGCAGACTACACACTGAGACCTCTGAAACCAAGAGTCAACATTTTTCCACAATCTAAATCGCTTTCTCAGATATTTGGTCACAGCAACAGAAAGCTGACTACCATAAACCATCAGTCTAACTACTGCTCAAATGAGGTTAATCTGTTTTTATCTCCTGGTTCATTTTAAGATCCTTGTCTTTGGTGCTTTGCAATTTGACTCTCTTTTGCCAGGTATGGTGGCACACAACTTAATCCTAGAACTTGGAAGGCTGAAGCAGGATCACTGTGAGTTTGAGGCCAGCCTAAACTACATGGTAAGATCCTGTCTCCAAAAAATAAAAAATTTACTCCTTTTGACTACCTTTTAATTTTCTTTTTATTTCCTTGATTCATTAATTTTCTTAACATCCAACTTTTTTTGTTTTTTTTTTTTTGGTACTGGGAATCAAACTCAGGACCTTGTACTTGCCAGGCAGGCACTTGTGCCACTGAACTATATCCTCAGCCTACATTAATTTTCTTAAGTCTTAGACTTTTTTCACCCATTCTGGAAAATCTTTAGCTTTTATCATTTTCTAGTAACAAATTTGCCCATTTTCTCTTTTCTCCTTGTAGAATACTAATGAAATGTATTTTATTCAACACAAAATGTATTCTTACTCAGTGGTCCAGATCACTTACCCTCTACCATGTTTTCCATCATTTTCTCTGTGCTTTGTTCTATGTAGTTACTTCTCACCTGTCTCTGATTCACTAATTTTCTTTTCAGTACATATAATTTGGTCTTTGTTTTTTGTTTCTTTGTCTCTGTTTGTCTGTTTTTTTTTAAAGTAAAAGAACAAAAACACTAACAAACATACACACAGTAGCACAAGAACAGTACAAAAACTGAAGCACAGATAAGGCGGCAGGGGATCAACAATGGTTGTTGTATTACACATTGATAACTTCAAAGTGTATGCTCAGGACAATACAAATAGACATACAAGATATATCAAACAACTAATCATCAATTGTTCCCCACATCAAAATGACACGAGACAATAGTGCGACTATGTCAGCCATCCTGGACATACATACATACCTACACAGCCATCCCCCTCTTCCTCCTCTCCTTCCCTTCATCCTGATTGCTCTCTACTTTTGAGCAGTCTCCCTTCATACCTCCCGATCTATATTCCCACCTCCAGGTTCCTACACTAATGATACAATACACTGTTTGTACATGCACATCTGATTTACCTCACTTATGAGTATGGTCTCCAGTTGTGACCATTTGCCTATAAAAGCCCCTAGATTGTCTTTCTTTACAGCTGAATAATATTCCATTGTGTAAAAACACCACAGTTTTTTAATCCAGTCCTCTGTGGATGGACATTTGGGTTGCTTCCATGATTTAGCTATTACAAATTGTGCCGCTATAAACATGGGTGCACATATATCACGGTGATACGATGTTTTCAGATCTTCTGGGAAAATACCCAGAAGGGGCATAGCTGGGTTGAATGGGACCTCTAGACCTAGTTTGCTGAGGAATCTCCAAACCAATCTCCACAGTGGTTTCACCAGTCTGCATTCCCACCAGCAGTGCAGAAGAGTTCCTATTTCTCCACAGCCTGGCCAGCATTTGTTATTGGATGATTCCTTGATGCTGGCCAATCTTACCGAGGTGAGATGAAATCTCAATGTTGTTTTTATTTGCATTTCTCGAATGACTAAAGATGTAGAACATTTTCTTATATATTTATTTGCCATTTGTGTTTCTTTATCTGCCAAGTGTGTATTCATCTCAGATGCCCATTTCTGGATTGAGTCTTTGAATTTGGACAGGTTCATGTTTTTTAATTCTTTGTATGTTCCAGATAGAAGGCCTTTGTCCGAGGGACAGCTAGCTAGGATTTTTCCCAATCTGCGGGTTTTCTATTTACTCTGCTGGTGATTTCTTTAGATGTGCAAAAACTTTTCAGTAAAATGAGGTCCCAGTTATTGATTCTTTCAAGTGTCTCCCTTCCAGTTTGATTTTTGTTCATGAACTCTCTGCCTACTCCTATGCAAGACTTTTACCTACTTTGTCTTCCAATAGGTTTAGTGTTTCTGTTTTAATATTGAGATCTGTGATCCATTTTGACTTGAGTTTGGTGCATGGTGATAGACTTGGGTCTATTTTCAGTCTTTGCCATGTGACAAGCCAATTTCTCCAGCACCATTTATTGAAGAGGCTATCTTTCTTCCAGTAGGCTTGTTTGGCCCCTTTGTCAAAGATTAGGTGGCTGAGTGTGTTTGTGGTTGTGGCTGTATCTTCCAGTCTGTTCCATTGATCCTCAGGTCTGTTTTTGAGCCAGTACCAGGTTGATTTTATTACAGTAGTCTTGGTTATTTGTAGTATAATTTCAGGTCAGGGATTGTGATTCCACCTGACTTGTCCTTGTGGCCCAGAATTGCTTTTGGTATTCTGGGTCTCTTCTGGTTTCAGATGAATTTAAGGCATGTTTTCTCTAGATCTCTGAGGTATACTGACAGTAGTTTAATGGGAATTGCAGTGAATCTGTACAATTTTGGTAGTATGGTCATTTTCACAATGTTGGTCCTTCCTAACCATGAGCAGGGAATGTTTCTCCATTTATTGAAATCCTCTTCGATCTCTTTTTTCAGAGTACTGTAGTTTTCACTGAATAGATCTTTTACTTCTTTTGTTAGATTGATTCCTAAATATTTCAATTTCTTAGATGCTATTGTAAAAGGTATGGTGTCCTTAATTTCTCTCTCAGTCTCTTTGTTGTTTGTGTATAGGAATGCTATTGATTTTTGGGTGTTGACTTCGTTTTTTTATTTTAAAGACAAAAGAATGGAGACATATGAACCAGAATAAGCCATAAACAATACAGGAAATACAAAATTATACAGAATATAGTAGGGAATTAGCACTGGGATGTTGTATTACATAATGTTATTTTCACATTAGTTAACACAAAAACATTAAAGGAAATACCAAATTATAGAGAAGATACTAGAGAATAAGCACTGGATGCTGTATAATATAAAGTTATCTTCACTTCTGTTAATACAAAAACGATTGAGGAAATACAGAATTATAGAGAACATAGAAGGGAATTAGCTCTGGATGCTGTCCTACATAATGTTACCTTCACCTTAGTTACTCAGTTACACAGATGATGGCCCATTTGATCATTCAATTTTTCTCCTCCCTAATCTCTGTTGCCCTACCACTCAATCAGTCATCTTCCCTGTGATAATAACTGTACTCCTGGGTTTATCTATACCCCTGGACTCTCGCCTTGGGAAGAGATATAGCTGCCTCAGACTATACTATAACATACATGGGTGTATACAAACTGCCATGGTTGGAGGTAGAAAAGCACGTATGCTCACAGCGGACCGCCGGGCTCCACCCCTTGGACGAGCTATGGGTGGGGGCGGGTCCAGTCCGTGAGGCGCCATTAGCGGGGCCCTCAGAAGAGCAGCCGTGGGGCCCACTGCGGAGCAGCCACGGGGCACGCACCCCCATCGGGGTGCCTTCGGTGACCCGTTTGGCTCTGTCCCATTGCCTTGATGCCAGAGGCCCTTTCTTCTCCTCCCACCTCCTCCTGATCTCCAGCATTACCGTTCCCCACCCCTTGCAGCTGGGCATTGGACGAACTTACGATGCTTGGTATAAGGGCTTGAAATCTCCCTGTCCCATTCTCACTGTGTTAGTTCAGGGTATGAACTGAGTCTAAAGACTAGTTCTAGAATAGAGTTGGAGGATTTTTCTTGGGTCTGCTGTATGGAGTATGTTGTTGTTTTTCAGACTCCCAGTTTGCTGCTTTTCATCTAATCCGTCGCTATGGGTTCATGCAAGATTCATATGTGCTAGCTGTAAGGTGCTCACATTACTAGTTCGGGGTGAGTCCTGAAGTCCGTGGATTCGTCCCATTTTTGCCAGGAACAGAAGGTGCTTGCCCAAGCCGCCAAGACTCAAGGTGCTCCCAGAGAGAGTTCAGGGCGGGAGCTGAGTCCCAGCATCTCAGCTCATGCCTCCTGCCTGACGGAGCCACGCAATCCACCTCCATCTGCATCTCCCTCCAGTTGCAGCACTGGAGCTCCCGTCCGCTCCTGGGCCAGAACCCTGGGAGCCACTGCGGCTCGCCACCGAGGTTCCCCACTGCTCTCCACTGGTAGCCGCTCACCCAGCAGAGAGGCATGGGGCCACCGCCTCGAGGCAGGCGCAGAGCCAGGCGTGGTGGGCTGTGTACTAGTTACATTGATTCTCTCCAGGCGCTGATTAGGAAGGTTGCTGCAGGGTGGGGACTCTGCCCCAGTGGCTGTCTTAACTTCTCATCCTCACACTGGGTTTGACAACTGCTCCCGACCGCCAGTGCCTCTTTTCCTCACTGCGCCCTCCCCTCTCCGGCCCTGGAGCAGCTCTCGGAACTCTGTTCTCCCCTGGCCGAGTCGGGAGGCTTCTGTGAGCATGGGTCTCCGAAGCTGAAGCTGCAAATGCCGGAACATGGGCATGGGCCAAGGGTGTGCTTGGAGTAGTGACTTCCTCCCTCTCCTCCTCTCACTCCGACTGCGCCATGGCAGATCTCCGATCCCCTCCTCCAGAGGAGGTTTTGCTTAGTCTTTCCGAGGGTTTCAGTTCCCATTTCAGATCCTTCCTGAGTTCAGGATACCCACCTCTTTCCCTTCTGTCCTTCACGTGTTGCTATATTCCTATATTCCTTTGTCTGAGTGGCATTTCTCCGGGAGGTTTTCTCTCTGCTGCCTACCTGGTTGCCATCTTGAAGTCCTCCGGACTGCTGCTTTTCATCTAATTTGTTGCTATGGGTTTATACAAGGTTCATATATGCAAGCAGTATGGAGACACTCTTGTTGCTCGTATTAGTAGTTTGGGGTGAGTCCTGAAGCCCGTAGATTTGTCCCATTGCTGTCAGGAACAGGTGGTGATTGCGCAGGCCGCCGAGGCTCAAGGTGCTAACAGAGGGAGTTCAGGGTGGGAGCTGAAGCCCTGTAAATCAGTTCATGCTTCCTGCTTGATGCTGGAGTGAGAAGGGCGTGGGGCCGTGTGATCCACCTCCATCTGCAGCTCTCTCTTGCTGTTGTGCTCCAGTTCCCGTTTGTTCCTTGGCTGGATCCCTGGGAGTTGCTGTGGCTCTGGGGTGGCTGCTGATGCTCCCCACTGCTCCCCACTGCTTCCCCACTGGCAGCCGCCCACACAGTGGACTGGGTGTTCACTTTGTATCCAGCTACTCTGCTGAATTTGTTGATTAATTGAAGGAATCTTCTTGTGGAATTTTTGGGGTCTTCCATGTAAAGTATCATGTCATCTGCAAATAGTGATAGCTTTACTTTTTTCTTTCCTATCTGTATTCCTTTTATTTCTCTCTCTTGTCTAATTGCTCTGGCTAATGCTTCCAGAACTATGTTGAATAATAGTGGTGACAGTGGATATCCTTGTCTTGTTCCTGTCTTTAAAGTGAAAGCTTTCAGTTTTTGTCCATTTAGTATGATGCTGGCTGTTGGTTTGTCATAGATGGCTTTGATTAGATTGAGGTAGAGGCCATCTATTCCTATTTTTTCTAGGGTTTATAACATGAATGTATGTTGGACTTTATCGAAAGTTTTTTCCACATCTATTGAGATGATCATGTGGTTTTTGTCTTTGACTCTATTGATATGGTATATTACATTAATTCATTTACGAATATTGAACCATTGCTGCATTCCTGGAATAAATCCAACCTAGTCATGGTATATAATTTTCCTTATGATTCGCTGCATTCTATTTGCTAGTATTTTACTGAGTATCTTTGCATCTATGTTCATTAGGGAGATTGGCCTGTAGTTCTCTTTCTTGGTTGGGTCTCTCTCTGGTTTTGGTATTAGTATAATACTTGCCTCCAGAAATGAGTTAGGGAGAATTGCTTCCTTTTCAATTTCATTAAAGAGTTTGAGGAGTGTTGGCATTAAATCTTCGCTGAATGTTTTATAAAATTCTGCTGTGAATCCATCAGGGCCTGGGCTTTTCTTTGTTGCTAAGTTTTTAATGACATTTTCAATCTCATTAATTGATATTGGGTTGTTCAGGGTTTTTATATCTTCCTGGTTTAACTTTGGTAATTTGTACATTTCTGGGAATCTGTCGATTTCTTCTGGGTTTTCTATCCTATTGCAGTAAAGATTCTCAAAGTAGGTATTAATGATCTTTTGAATTTCTGTTGGATCTGCAGTGATTTCATCCTTTTCATTCTTTATTGCATGAATTTGAGTTCCTTCCTTTTTTTTGATAAGATTGGCTAGAGGTTTATCAATTTATTTACTCTTTCAAAAACCCAACTCTTTGATTCACTTTATTTTTTGTAGAGTTTTCTTCATCTCAATTGCATTAATTTCTGCCCTAAGCTTTATAATCTCCTCCCTTCTTTGGGCTTTGGGCTTGACTTGTTCTTCTTTTTGTAAAAGTTTGAGTTGCAACATAAGATATTTATTTGTTCTCTTTCTGTTTTCTTTATGTGTGAGTTCGCTATAAATTTCCCTCTGAGGACTGCTTTCATTGCATCCCACAGATTCCTATAAGTTGTATTTGTGCTTTCATTTGTTTATAGGTATTTTTTAATTTCTTCTTTAATTTCTTCTGTGACCCATTGGTTATTCAGGAGGTTGTTGTCTAATTTCCAAGTGTTTAAAGAGTTTTTGGAATTCCCTTTGTCGTTAATTTCCAATTTCATTGCACTGTGGTCAGATAATATGCATGGGATAATTTCAATCCTTTTGCATTTAGGTAGGTATGCTCTATGGGTTGGAATGTGGTCTATTTTAGGGAAAGTCCCATGTGCAGCTGAGAAAAATGTGTATTCTGGTGTTGTGGGGTAGAACAACCTGTAAACATCTACTAAGTCCATTTGTTCGCACATTTGGTTCAGGTCTGTTATATCTTTGCTGAGTTTTAGTCCATTTGACCTGTCTCTTTGCATCAAAGGGGTATTTAGGTCCCCTATTACAATAGTGTTATTGTTTATTTGGTTTTTACGTCCGTTAAGATTTGCCTTACATATTTTGGTGCTCCAGTATTTGGTGCACACATGTTTAGGATTGTTATCTCTTCCTCTTGCAGTTTTCCCCTAACTAGTATATAGTGGCCTTCTTTGTCTCTTTTGATTGTTATCAGTTTGAAGTTTACGTTGTCTGCAAACATAACAGCTACCCCTGCTTTTTTCTGGGAACCTGTTGCATGGAGGATTGTTTTCCAACCTTTGACTTTCAGTCTACGGATTTCCTTTTGAATAAAGTGTGTTTCCTATATACAGGATATTGGGGATTCTGTCTCTTAATCCACTCTGCCAGTCTGTTTCTTTTGACTGGTGAATTGAGGCCATTTACAGTGATGGTTATAACTGTTATATGTTGGTTTATTCTTGTCATGCTGTTTACTTGATGTTGCTTTCCTACTTTTGCTGTTTAATTTCTTGTTCTGCTTAAGGGTTCCTTTCTATTGTTGTTCTTGAGATGGTGGTCTCTTTTTTCTCTGTCTAGAATATCTTTTAGTACTTTTTGTAATGTTGGTTTGGCATTCATGAAATCTTCAGTTGTTCTTTGTTGTGGAAATATTTTATTTCTCCATTGAATTTGAAGGATAGTTTTGCAGGATACACCAGTCTGGGTTGGAACCTGTTTTGTCTGAGAATCTGTAATATCTCACTCCAAGCTCTTCTTGATTTCATGGTTTCTGTTGAGAAGTCTGCTGTGATTCTGATGGGCTTTCCTTTATAGGTGATCTATTTATTTTCTTTAACAGCTTTTAATATTGTGTTCTTTTGCTGCATAACTGGGATCTTGACTATTACATGTCTGGGGTGGTTTTATTTGGGTTGTGGCTCATTGGAGTTCTATATGCTTCACTTACCTGCACATTAGTATCTTTTACCATTCTTGGGAAATTTTCTGCTATTATTTCTCCAAATATTCTTTTTATGTCATTTGTGTTGCCTCCTGCTGTTTCACTGATTCCTATTACTCGCATATTATTTCTCTTTGCTTCATCTTGCAGCTGTTGGATTGATTTCTCCTGGTTCCTTGTTGACTTTAAGAGATCCTTCCTTTCAGTTGTTAGCTGTCATGCTGTCTTGAGGATCTGAAATTCTATCTTCGGATTCATTCAAGTGGTTTTGCAAGCTTTCAGTGGCAGTTTTCATTTCCTGGAAATCTCTTTGAGACTGTTTCATGTGTTCTAATTAATTCCTGAATTGCTCATGTAACATTTCCATTTGTTGCCTTTGATCTTCTAGTCTTTTATCTGTTTCTTCTCTGTGTGTGCGAAGCATTTCTTCCATTATTATTTTCATTTCATTTTTTGCCTGAGTGATTATTTCAGCTTTAATCTCTTCTATGGCCTGATGGAGTTATTCCTTTACTTCAGATATGATCATTTCAGAAATTTTAGGTATGTAGTTTCCTAGTTTTCCTATGTCATTGTGTCCTGTACTTGTTCTGGGTGGAGTTGTGTTCTCAGACTGCATTTTGCTCCTTTGTCTTGTCATTTTGAATGTCAGATTCTAGTGCTGAGCTACTGACTAGCCAGGCAGCTCACAAAGGACTCTAGGGACCCTTGTTTACCTGGATGTCAAACTAAACCCAGGGTGGTAGCAGACTGTGGACCACGGACCCCAGGCAATTGCTAGGGTGCACGGCTTAGACCACACCTGCAATAGTAGGGGAGTGCTCGGCTTCAGAACCAGAGTGTCCAGTGTGTGGACAGGAAGTGTGTGGGCCTCAGCCTTCAAGCCTATGGTGGTTAGGCAGCGGATTCTGCTTCCAGATCCTCAGGTAGCTGGTCAGGGGGGAGCAGGGCTGTCCCCCTAACCCCGAAGACCCCAGAGCATGAGGCTGATTCCACACTGCAGGTATCAACCACCAACAGGGACGGGCCCTCCCAGTTGGAGTTCCTTCCTAACTCTAAAGTGTGGAGCAGAACCCAGGTGTAAACCTTACCAGAGGAGAAGCTCATGTGGTGTCACAGGTCGCTGGAGAAAGGACCCAGTTGCACAGTCAGGGCACGGGCAGGAAATGCCGCATCACCCAGGTGTCAGCACAAGTTAGCCTTTGTCTCTGGATAAAGGTCCCAGTCGCACAGTCAGGGTGTGGGCAGGAAACGCCACGCAGCCCAGGTGTCGGTGAGAGTCAGCCTTTGTCTTTGGATAAAGGTCCCAGTCACACAGTTGGGATGCCTGTCTGTCTGTTTTTAGGTGGGGTCCCATTACATAGTGCATATGGTCTTTTTAGTATATGTACTAAAAAGCAAAGCAAGCACCAGGATGACCTTGAACTTGCTTATGTAGCCGAGGCTGGCCTTGAACTCATGGCAATCCTCCTGCCTCAGCCTCCCAAATACTGAGATCACAGGCGTGGGCCACCACATCTGATATATAGTTTGTTCTTAACCCCATATACTAGCAAGGTGTGGTAGCACAGCTGTAATACCAGCACTGAGGAAGGGTGAAACAGGAAGATTGAAAGTTAAAGTTCCACCTGGGCAATTTAGTCAGACTGTCTCAAAATAAAAAATAAAAAGGGCTGGAGATACAGCTCAGTGATAGAGCACCTCTGGTTTGATCCCCAGTATGGGTACAGGAAAAAAGCACACATACTGAATAAATCTTTTTATTTTTTGACATGGGAATTTTGTGACATTGCCCGTACTGGCTTCAAACTCCTGAGCTTAAGTGATCCTCCTGTATCTGGCTCTTCTAATAAACGAAGTCTTGAGGGGCTGTTCCTACTGATTCTAAATCATGATGCCTTGTTTCCTTATGCACTTAGTATTTCTGTCTGTGTACTATTAATCACTGTCTTTAAAAAATTGTCAATAGGGTTTTGTTTTGATTTTTTGGGTACTAGGAATTGAACTGAAGACCTTGTGCTTGCCAGGCAGGCGCTTATGCCACTGAGCTATATCCCCAGCCCAATAGGGATTTCTTGTATCTTCCATTGAAGATAACTTTCCCCAAAGAGGTTTTAAGTCTGCTCCTATAGGAAGGCTGAAAGCATTACCACACCAAAACACCTTAAATTCACCCAGTATAAAGCTGGGCTAAAAATTCTCAGAAAGGCAAACCCATGACCACAATTCCCAGAGACAAGTTTTCCACATTTTCTTTTTCTCCTGCTTCACGCAGTAAAAAGACAGCCAGGTTGGGGGCAGGGAACCCACTCTAACCCTGTAGCATGGGGAGCTCTCCTCTAGGCTCTCTGCCTTGAGAGGTCAGAGACCTAACTACTACCCTTCTTTCCCTACAGGTCCTCTAAAGTCAAAGCCCCACTTTTTCTAGGTTGGCAAACACCCTCAGAGCAAAGGCAGATTCCATGCCATGGTGCTTACACAACCTTTCTTTGTTCCTACTTTCTGTTAGGTTCTGACCTAAAAGCTCCTTGCTATCTTGTCAGTTCCTTTGATTATTTTTAATTTGGCAATTTTAGTTGTTTTCCACGGGGTGAGAAGTGAGTGGAAGACAGCTTAATATTATATATGTTTTTCTTTAAAATCTTTCCCGATACACAATTCCATATTGATATTTCTATTCTCTCGTCACTCTTACTGGATTACAAGCATGCACCACCACGCCTGGCTTGGCTTCTGCTCATGCTGATGAGATACTTGTTGTCAACCTACTTGATGTTCCTATTTAGATCTTTTACCTGTAGCTCAATATCTTCTTTCTAGCTCTGGTTCTACACAATTCCAATGTATGGTGGAACATGGTAGAACATGGTGGATGCCTGTAATCTGAGCACTCAGGAGGCTGAGGCAGGAGGATCATCACTGACTTTGAGGGCAACTTGGGCTACAAAGTGAATTCAAGGACAAGCTGAACTGCATAGTGAAACCCTGTCTCAAAAAGACAAAAAAAAATTTTTTTCAAAGTATGAGTATAATTTGGATTTTAAAAAAAAATAGCACTTTGGACATACTGTGCTTCCTAAATCTATGTATGTATCTATGTCTTTTATTAGTTGTTTTATTTTGTTTTATTTTGCTGTTTTTTGAGACAGGGTCCTGCTCTGTAGCCCAGGCTGGCCTTGAGCTTATTATGTATCCCAGGCTGACCTCAAACTTAGGCGATCCTCTTGCCTTAGCCTCCCAAGTGCTGAAATTATAGATATGCACCATCACACCTGGCTTTCATTAGTTCTTGAAATGCTAAAAGCTATTAATACTTTAAGTCCCATGTGTGGTGGTACATACCTGTAATTGCAGTACTCTGGAGACTGAGGCAAAAGGATGGCCACAAGTTCAAGGCCAGTCAGGGTCATATAGTAAGTTCAAGGCCAGCCTAAACTACATATGAAATCCTGTCTCAAAAAAAAAAAAAGAACCCTTTGAATAATGTCTCTCATCTATGTCCTTTATTTTTAAATCCTGGATTTCCAACTACATATTCACAATACCTTTTTATTCTAACCTATATTTTCAATCTAATTTTCTATCTCCCATCTCTGTGATATACTCTTTTTTTTTTTTTTTTTTTTTTTGCGGTACTGGGGATCGAACTCAGGACCCTGTGCTTGCTAGGCAAGCGCTTATTCCACTGAGCTATATCCCCAGCCCCTCTGTGATATACTCTAGATAATTTTTTTTCAGATATACGGTCCAGTTCACTAGTCTCCATCTTTCTTTAATCTGTTTAATTTGTATATTGAGTATTTAATTTCAACTTTTTTTTGTTCCTGAAAGTTCTTTTTTGTTTTGTTTGTTTGTTTTGGTGAGACAGGGTCTTGCTATATTCCCCAGGCTGCCCACAAACTCCTGGCCTTCCTACCTCAGCCTCCTAAGTAGCTGGTATTAGAGGGATATACCACCATGACTGGCTGTGATTAGGGTCATTTTGATACTTAGGTTTTATTATTAATTCTTTTTTTTTTTTTTTTTTTTTTTTTTTTTTTTTTTTTTTTTTTTTTTTTTTTTTTTTTTTTTTTGCGTTACTGGGGATCGAACTCAGGACCCTGCGCTTGCTAGGCAAGCTCTTATTCCACTGAGCTGTATCCCCAGCCCTATTATTAATTCTTATTCTATTTTGCATTTCTTCAAATATTTCATACATGATTACTAAGTACTATACTTCACTGATTATTCAATATCTGCAGGCATTGCTTATGCTCTCTATTCCTATCGGGTTACTTGTGTGCATGTACTCTGGGTGTAAACTCAAGTTTGCTTAAATTTAATCTACAGAAATCCTGAGGGCCTACATTGAGCACACTTTCCTCTGAAAATAATTTTTTTTCAGCAAGAAGCAAAACAGAGCGATCATAATGTTCACTGTTTTTGTTTTTCTTTTTTCTTTTGCCCTTTAGAACATTATCTTAATTTTTAATGCACCAAAATGCTCACAAGAAATTATAACTTATCCTGTACCTAATTGTAATGAGAGAGCCTTTTAGTGTATCTAGTACCTAAGAAGCAGAAGTCCATCCCTCCCTTCCCACCCTCTACATGGAGGGTCTATTCTAAATGGCAGCTATGACAGCACACGCCCTATTTAATGTCTTCACTGCAGGTGAACTAGAACATATAACTTACCACATCTGCATGACTATCCTGCCCACTTTTTCTTTCAGTGCTGGGAATTCAACTCAGGACCTCACATATGCTAAGCAAGTGCTGTACCACTGAGCTATATCCCTGACTGTCCCCATTTTATCATTTCATATAGATTGTACTTTGGCTTGGAAAGACCAAGCAACTTGCCCAGAGACACACAGATCCTCTCAAAGCTAGTCACAAGAGAATCAAATAAGAGAAAGAAAGGCGGCAGAAAGGAAAGGAAGGAGGGAGGGAGGGAAAAAGGGCAGAAAGAAGAGAGACCACATGCACACCTTCAACACTAAATATTCTATCATCTATCCTTTGAACTTCCATTTATACAATATGTTTGCGTGAATTACACAATATAGCAGAATCTAATTGCAAAGGAGGTTACCTTACCTTTTGTAGAAACTTCTTGTTTAAATTTTGTATTCAGGCAAAATACAAAAACATTTGGGTTTTTTTCTTGGAATATATCCAACTTTAAGAATTCTTTTTTCATTCAATGGAAGATTTTTAATCTCTTTACCTGAAATATAAGAGGAAAAAAACTGAATTTCTTCTTTTACAAAGTCATTTTTTTTAAGAGTAGGAAAACCGCCAGGCCATGGTGGCACACGCCTGTAATCCCAGCACCTAGGAGGCTGAGGCAGGATCACCAGTTCACAGCCAGCCTGGGCTACATAGTGAGACCCTGTCTCAACCCTCCTACCCCAAAAAAGGGGTTGCATCCTTTTATTTTTTTCTTTTTTTGTCTTTTTGAGACAGGGTCTCTCTAGGCAGTTCAAACTGGCTTTGGCTTTGAGCTCATTTTGTAGCCTAGGCTGGTCTGGAACTTGATACTTCTGTCTCAGCCTTGCCTCCTAAGCAGCGGAGGGCGAGTAGGAGGAAGGGGAGATATGGGGTTTGTACATCACCACACTCAGCTAAAACAAAACAAATTTGTGGTGGCACAAACTTGTTATTCCACTCTTGGAAGCTAAGGCAGAGTGACTGCAAGTTTTAGCCCATGTTGGATGACTTAGCAACTTTGCAAGGCCCTGTCTTAAAATTTTAAGACATTTAAAATGGCTGGGGACACAGCTCCAGTGAGAAGATCCTAGGCTTGATCTCAGTATACCACAAGAAAAATAAACCTTTGAGACACTAAAACAAGGCAACTACAAATTCAAGTCCTGCCTGAACAACTTGTCCCCGTCTCAAAGACAAAAAAAATAAGCCAAGCATGGTGGCACATACCTATAATCCCAGCACCCAGAAGGTTGTGGCAGGAAGATCACCATACACTGGAGGCCTGCCCGTACTGCATAATAAGTTCAAAGCCAGGCTGAACTCTACAGTGAGACCCTGTCTTAAAAAAAAAAACAACATATTCTTTGTCACAAAGGAGAGGGTGAGGAAAAGGAGAGGGAGAAAGACAGGGTAATAGGGAAAGAGAGAGTAGGGAAGGGAGGGAGGGAAGGAATGGAGGAAAAAGGGAGAAAGGGAAAGAGGAAAGGAGGCAGGCAGGCAGGCCTAGGAAAGGAACATCTAACCCTAGCCTCTTCCTTAACAGGCAGAGTTGCTGGCTCCACCTGTTCTCTTGTACCCCAGCAACATGGCCCTCTCTTATAACCTCCCTGCAGGCTGGAGCAGGACTCTCTCCTATAGCCCGTGTCTACCAGCCTAAACTCTGCTGTAACTGTGTGTACATGGTAATGGTGAGGTTTCCACCCCTTTCGTCTTACCATGTGCTCAGATCTCATGCTGCAGTGCTGGATTGTTTTAGAAAACATTTCTCCCAAGCCCTATTCCCCAATTCCTTCCCTATGTAGAATAATTTCTTGGATGCCCACTCAGGAAAAAGCCAACTGTGCTCTCTCTCAGAGCATTCTGATCAGAAGAAGGGTCAGCACTCTCTCCCTGGTCCCCATGGCTGTTCTTTTTCTTTCTCCTTCTATTTTTTTATTTTCTGAGACAGGATCTCATTATGCAGTTCAGGCTGTCCTTGAACTCACTAGGCAGCCCAGACTAGCCTTGAACTTGCAGTGATCTGCCTGCGTCAGCCTTCTGAATGCTGAGATCACAGGCATGCGCCACCCTGACCACCTCTTTTTCCTTCTTCCATTCATCTTTTCAATTGTTGTTTTAATTGCTGATTTTTGGCAGCGCAAGGGATGAAACACAGAGCCCTACACATCCTGGGAAAGATCTCTACCTCTGCTATTTCCCTATGGATATTTCTAGGCCACCTTGTGCTTGTGCTTTCATTTTTTATTTGTTGTTGTTTTGCTTTCATTTTTTAAAAATTCTATTTTATTTCATTTTTGCTTATTTATTTTGAGAAAGGGTCTTGCTGTATAGTTCAGGCTGGCATTGAGCTCATAGCAATCCTCCTACCTCAGTCTCCCTAGTGCTAGGACTACAAGCATATGCCACCATGCCCAGTGTGCCTTCTTTAAGAAAAGGAAAAAGAAAAAACAAACCTCTATTTTTAATACTTTTGCTTCTGGTTAAAATGGAATAACAGGAACCAGATTTACCTTCCCATCTACCAAAACCCAAAATATATGAAATGATGTTTTTCAAGATACTGAACACCTGACAATGAAAGGCAGTGATCTCTGAACAAAGGGGAACAAATAAGAGGAGCCCTGCCACTGCTCAGCTCCCTGCCTGAAAAATAGCTGGGGCAGAGAGAAGCCAGGTAGTTAGGGTTCACAATAGAACTGCAGTGTCTTCAGCCTAGCTGATTATTTCTTGTGGTAAGGAAGCCACCCAGCCAGGAAAATATCACTCAGAAAGATTTGAGGGGACTGGGTATGTAGCTCAGTGAAAGCATTTGCCCAACATGTGCAAAGCCATGAGTTTAATCCCTCCCACTGCAGAAATAAAAAAAGATTAGAGGGAACAATCCTTAACATTCACAGGGGGCCAATGTTGGTTCCTCTTCCTCTTAGAGTGGAAAATCCTATAACTTACAGGATACTGGACACAGTGCTCAAAGTCTTCCCTCAGTGGGGCAAAATTAGCCTGGACAAAACAACTCCCTGATTCCATCTAAAAATCTTAAAAGCAAGACTCCCCCAAATCAAACCATTCCCAAGTAATTAAGTCCATTTCATTTCAGAACAAAGGTCAAGAACATTTACAGGAATACAAAAATACCCAGCATCCAGCACAATAATATTCACAATGTGGGCACAGGCTGGGTGTGGCAGCACATGCCTATAAATAATCCCAGCACACAGGACGCTGAGGCAGGAGGATTATTGTGAGTTCAAGACCAGCCTGGGCCACAAAGTAAGCTCAAGGCCAGCCTAAACTGCATAGTGAGACCCTGTATCAAAAAGACATTGAAAAAAATAATAAGGAGCTGGGAATATAGCTCAGTGGAATAAGCGCCTGCCTAGCAAGCACAGGGTCCTGAGTTCAATCCCCAGTACCGCCAAAAAAAAAAAATAATAATAATAATAATTTCACAATGTGTAGGTATCCAATCAAAACGTATCAGCAGAAGAGTAGGAAAACACAAACTAGTATGAGTAAAATCAGACAAAACCAACTCAGAAATGCACACGTGTTAATAGACAAGGGCTTTTTTTTTTTTTTTTTTTGGTGTTTGTCTTCTAAGTCCCTTCAGAAGATTAATTCCTTCAAGGCCCCATAGCGAATAAGATAGCCAGAACCCAAACCCATTTGATCTCAAGTCCAAGAATCAGAGTTCTTCAAAGTAAACCACTAAGAGTTCAGGCTTCTGTTGCATACACTGTTTTATAGAAAATAAGTACTAAATTGTTTTAGTTTATGATATAAATATAATTGTTTCAAAATAACTGTTATTACTAACAGCTGTTGTGGTGTTGCATGCCTGTAATCCCAGCACTTGGGAGGCTGAGGCAGGAGGATTGTTGTAAATTCAAGACCAGCCTGAGCTGCAAAGTGAGCTCAAGGCCAGCCTGAACTGCAATTTAGAAAGACTCTGGCTCAGGGAAGAAAAAAAAAAAAAAAAACTGGAGCTGGGACACAGATGAGTAGTAGAGTATTTGCCTTGCATATGTGAAGTACCAGGTTCAATCCCCAGTGCTGCAAAAAGGAAAAAAACAACCAGGTAGGGGAGTTAATTCTGTGGTAGAGTATCTCTGGGTTCCATCTCTAATACAGTGGTAACTCAGTGCTTGTAATTAATTGGTTCCAGGAGTTGTGATGATTAGTAAAAATGACAAGTTGCCAGGCATGGTAGCAACACACTCAAGAGTAGCCTGAACTACATTAGTGAGACCTTGTCTCAAAAACACAAAATAAATAATAAATAAAAATGACAAGTACCAAATAAATTGTTTTGGGTGCAAAAGATAGCAAGTCACTAAGCAATGACACCAAGTTTTAACTTCTGTTAAGTACCAAGACAAAATTTTCACATCAAAATGCATCAAGGATGTTAGGCTAGCTGTGACATCCCAGTCATTCCATTGATTGCCAGGGCTGATTTGGCAGATCTGGCTGGCTAGGTGGGTGTCCCCTTCCTCCTTCACCACTCTATGTGTGTCCCTCCTAAAGCTGCAAGCTCAGCTGAAGAGACTGACAGGACCATTTCCTCAGTCAAGAGTATATGAGTAGCTGCGCTCCCCTGGTAGACCCTCCAAACAAGCTATCAAAATGCAAGTACCAAATTCAGTGAGTTTCAAAACACTCAAGTACCAAGGCATAAACTACTAGAAAATTAATGTATAGGATTTAGAGTAACATCTGATATAGAGAAGGCCTTTAGTATATGTTAGCTGCTGGGTTTTTGTGTGTGTGTGCATGTGTGTTGTTTTTGTTTCTGAGACAGGGTCTCAGTTCAGGCTAGCCTTAAATGTACTGTGTAGTCCAGTCTGGTCTCCAACTCACGGCAATCCTACTGCCTCAGCCTCCCAAGTGCTAGGATTTAACAAGCTGGGCGTGGTGGCACATGCCTGTAATCCCAGCACTCCGGAGGCTGAAGCAGGAGGATCCTTGCAACTTCGAGACCAGACTGGGCTACAAAGTGAGCGCAGGCAAAAAGACAAAAAAACAAGTGCTAGGATTACAGGTGTGTGCCACCATGCCCAGCTAGCTTCTTTTTTTTTTGCGGGGGTGGTATCAGGAATCAAACTCTGGACCTTGCACTTGCCAGGCAGGCACTTGTGCCACTAAGCTATATTCCCAGCCTGCTTTTTTTTATTATTAACATGTGAAAGTAGCCAGGTATGGAGGCACACACCTGTGATCCCAGCACTCAGGAGGCTGAGGGAGGAGGATTGCCACTAGTTCGAGGCCAGCCTAGGCTGCACAATGAGCTCAAGGCCAGCCTGAACTACATAAGACCCTTTCCCACTCCCCCCAAAAAACCTAAAATAATTAATATGCAGGATAAGCAAAATGTATCCTCAGGCCAAAAACAGTGGCAGGGAGTCAGCTGGCAAGATAGCTCTGCCAGAGGCCAGTCTGCCTTCCTGGCCACAGCCAGCCCTCATGCACCCCAGTCTCAGTATCTTAGTTTAGGAAGCCATAACAAAATACCATAGACTGGGTTGTTTAAACAAGAGGCATTTATTTCTCACAGTTTTGGACGTTAGAAGTCCAAAATCATGGTGCTGGTCAATCTGTTGCTGATCAGAACTCTCTTCATGGCTTATAGATGGCTCCCTTCTTGCTATGTCTTCACAGGAAGGAGAGAACACCCAAGCTATCTACAGTCCTTTTCTTTTTTGTTTTTGGTATGGGCAATTGAACTCAGGACCTTATGCTTGCCAAGCAGGCACTTATGCCACTGAGCTATATCCCTAGCCCAGTCCTTCTATTTTTATAAAAGATCTTCTATGTGTCAGATGTTATTCTAAGACCTTTACATTAAATACTACATTTTCCCACTATTAGGGATTGAACCTATGGATACTCTGCCAATGTGTTACATCCCTGATCCCCAGCCCCTGTACCCCACCTGCCTTTCTTTTTTTTCCTTTTTTTTCTTTTTAAAAAAATAAAAGCACAAAAACATATTAACAAACAGACACAAATTAGCATAAAAAATAGTACAATCACAACTGATCTACAGACAAGGTGACATGATCTCAACAGTGGTTATTGCTTTATCCATTGATATCTTCGAAGTGTATATATATGAACCCATATAGAGACATGCAAAATTGGTCAGACAATTAATCCTCTCAACAACAGAAAAACACAAAAAACAAAAAAACCAAAGACAAAAAACAAAACAAACAAACAAAAAGAGCCACCAATAGTTGCTGCTTTGCATATTGATATCTTCGAAGTGTGTGTTCAGGATAACACATACAGACATACAAGATTGATCAAATAACCTGTCATCAATTATTCCTTAGCATTAAGTGATATAATACAATAGTAGAACCATGTTAGCCCTCCTGCATATAGGCATATTGATAAATACACACAACTGATTCTTTTTTTTTTTTTTGCAGTACTGGGGATCGAACTCAGGACCCTGTGCTTGCTAGGCAAGCACTTATTCCACTGAGCTATATCCCCAGCACCCATATATACATACATACATTTTTGTCTCTTTCTTTTCTCCTTTCCCTCATCCCATCTGTTCTTTGTTTTTGAACAGATTTCCTTCATATCTCTTAGTTTATCTTCCCACCCTCGGGTTCTTACACCAGTGATACAATATGTTGCCTGCACATGTACCACTGATTTATTTCACTTATGAGTATGGACTCCAGTTTTGACCACTTGCCTACAAAGTCCCCAAAACTGTCTTTCTTTATAGCTGAATAATATTCCATTATATAAAAATGCCACCATTTTTTAATCCAGTCTTCTGTGCATGGACACTTGAGTTGCTTCCACATTTTAGCTATTACAAATTGTGCTGCTATAAACATGGGTGCACATATGTCAGAGTGATATGATGTTTTCAGGTCTTCTGGGAAAATACCCAGAAGAGGAATAGCTGGTTTGAATGGAACCTCTAGACCTAGTTTGCGGAGAAATCTCCAAACAGCTCTCCACAGTGGTTGCACCAGTCTGCATTCCCA
>PVLD010003490.1:17993-141871 GCA_004027595.1 Dinomys branickii | reverse complement strand
TAGCTAAAATGTGGAAGCAACCCAAGTGTCCATCCACAGAAGACTGGATTAAAAAATTGTGGCATTTTTATATAATGGAATATTATTCAGCTATAAAGAAAGACAGTTTTGGGGACTTTGTAGGCAAGTGGTCAAAACTGGAGTCCATACTCATAAGTGAAATAAATCAGCGGTACATGTGCAGGCAACGTATTGTATCTCTGGTGTAAGAACCTGAGGGTGGGAATATAAACTAAGAGACGTGAAGGAAATCTGTTCAAAAACAAAGAAGAGATGGGACGAGGGAAAGGAGAAAAGAAAGAGACAAAAAGGTATGTATGTATATATGAATATACATATATGCAGGAGGGCTAACATGGTTCTACTATTGTATTATATTACTTAATGCTAAGGAATGTCTGATGACGGGTTATTTGATCAATCTTGTATGTCTGTATGTGTTAACCTGAACACACACTTCGAAGATATCAGTATGCAAAGCAGCAACTATTGGTGGGTTGTTTTTGTTTTTGTTTTTGGGTTTTTTTTTTGTTTTTTTGTTTTTTTTTGTCTTCGGTTTTTTGTTTTTTGTGTTTTTCTGTTGTTGAGAGGATTAATTGTTTGACCAATTTTGCATGTCTGTGTCTGGGTTCATGTATATACACTTCGAAGATATGAACAGGTAAAGCAACAACCACTACTGAGTCCATGTCACCTTGTCTGTAGATCAGTTTTGATTGTACTATTTTTTATGCTAATTTGTGTCTGTTTGTTAATATGTTTTTGTGCTTTTATTTTTTTTTAAATAAAAAAAAAAAGAAGAAGTAGCTGGTTAAAAGATGTTGCAATGTTTTTTTTTCTGGTACTGGGGATCAAACCCAGAGCAAACACTCTACTACGGAGCTGTATGGTGGTTAATTTTATGTGCCAACAAGACTGACACAGATGCTCAAATAGCAAGTAAAGCATTATTCTTGAGTATCTGTAAGGTGTTTCCGGAACAGATGAATATTTGAATTGCTAGGCTGAATAAAATCTGCTCTCAACAACTTGGGCAAAAGCTTTGTTATGGTTGACACATTGTGTCAACTTGGGGAGTCTAGAGGTTTGACTGAGTGACTCAGCAGGAAGCCAGGGTGCTTACTTTGTACACATCCTGAGCCTGTGGAAGAGGAGGGCATGGAGACTGTGTGAGAGCTCCACGCCCCTGGGTGGGGGTAGCCTGTTTACAATGTAGGGGAGGTAGAAAGAGGCTGCTTGCTGACTATTCCTCCTTTTGTGGGTTGTTTTTGCTGTGCTCTGCTGCTATGAATGTTTGCCCTCTGCCATGTGCCACTCTGCCTCTGAACCAGCCAAATATGGACTGAAACCTCCACAAACTGTAAGCTAAATAAATCTTTCCTTACTTCATTTTGAGCATTGGGTATTTTGTCTCAGCAATGAGAGAAAAGTAACCAAGACAAGCTTCCTCCAACTTTTCTGAGTACCAAAAAGCAAAAAAGTTGGAGGAAGTTAAAGTTTCCTCTTTATCATAGAGCTGGGATATTCATCTTTTTTGCCCTCAAAAGACTCAGCATTTTTTAAGTGAAGCATTATCCTTTTATTATTGTCCAGGACCTGTCCAGTCCTATGTCTCAGTGAAAGGGACAGGAAGTTTGGAGCTTTATTGGCTCTTTCATTATTTTTATTCTTGGGGCTCTTTTAGATAATAGATGATAGATAGATAGATACATAAATGATAAATAGACAGACAGATAAGCAAGGGGTGGATAGGCGCACCCAGTGGTGAAAGAGTATCTTGGTTGGAAGAAAAACAACCTCATACCTGGCACAGTCCCCACAAAGATGTTTTAGCAGCCCTGTAAAAAATCTGAAACAATATGTAGGAGTACAAATAAATTACTTTTCACCTCTTAAAAAGTAAGTTCAAAGGTTGCTGAAGAGGCCTAGTCTAGGCTTGTGGTTCGGTACCTCCAAAGAAGTGTTTGCCTTTTCAACTTGCCGGGCTCCAGCTGTTATGCGGAAAGAGGCTTTTCAAGCCTTTAAACTCAGAAGTATACCTGCATCTCCAGTTTGCAGACAGACGATCATGGGATTTCTGGGCTTTCATAATCTTGTGAGCCAGTTATGTATATGGGACATATTGACTGCCACAAGGATAGAGAAATTCTATTACTTTGAAATTTTTCTGAAAACCTAAAATAATTTTAAAAGTTAAAAAATTAGGTGGCTATTTTAAGGCTTCCTTTTTAATGAACTCTTTCACATTCAGGAATGTATCTCTTTTTTCTTTGGCAGGTATGACATTGTGTAACTTATTAAGGGAAAGAAAGAGCGCATGGATGGAATCAGCACATAAATCAAAGGACTGACTCTTATTCAAATCATAGTACGTTAGGGTATGCATACACATACATGTTAAGAAAATGTATTTCTCCCTCCGGTGGGATTAAACAGAACTACTAAGACCAAATATTTGTTCTTTAGTGGAGAGGAGTATTTATGTACCTGCCCACACTTGCTTGCACGTGTATGTGGATAAGGGAGACAGAGAACACATGAGAGAGATTATGAGAGGGAGGGAGAGATTAAGGAGAGAGAGCCTTGTTATCTGCTGTATTAGTTTTCTATAACTGATATGATAAATCACTACAAACTCTGTAGTTTAAAACATCAGAAATTTGTTCTCTCCCAGTTCTGGAGGTTATGAAGTCCAAAATCATGGTGTCACCAAGTCTTCATTCTCTCAGAAGGTTCTGGAGACATTGCATTGCCTGACCCTTCCAATTCTAGCTGCTGACATTCCTTGGCTTGTGGCTACATGGCTCCTTTGTTGACATTCTTTGTAGTCATTCTTGTTTGGGTAATCATTCTCTGTCTCTCTTTTACAGGGATATTTTCGAAGGCTGTTAGAGTTCATCGGAATAATAAATGATCATCTTCCCAATCTAAGGATTCTTGATTTAAACACACTTGATATGACTTGCTACGTGTAGTGGGCTGAGTAACATCCACACAAAACTCATGACCACCTGCTACTTCAGAGAGTGATCTTACGTGAAAACAGTGGCTTCATTTGTCTTCGCAAACGTAATTAAAGTAAGCATATAAGGATTGAGATGAAATTATACTGGGTCCGGACAGGCCCTATATCCAATTACAGTGTCTAATATAGAGCAAAAGACACACAGAGAACGGAAGAAGGTAATGTGAAAACAGGTACTGGAATTACACTACCACAGCCAAGAAGCAGCAGCACAAACCAGGTGCTGGAAAGTAGAAGCAGTGATTCTTCCTTAGAGTCTTCCAAGACAGCAGGACCATGTCAGCATTTCCACTGAAGATTCCAGCCTCCAGAACTGTGGAGAATGAACTTCTGCTGTTTTAAATCACTATTTTTGTGATGATTTCTTCAGGAAGCCCTATGAAACATTCAAAGCTTGCCAGGATTAGGATATGGACATTTTCATGTATGTGTGTGGGTGGGGGATTCAGCCTATCACATCCCTTCTAACCTCAAAAGGCTAGGATATATGCACATCATTCAGGGTGGTGTCTTTATCATGTAGGTGTCCATAGTTGTCCTGGACCGGTGATGACAAACCTTTTAAGGTTCAGTGAGTGTCAAACTACCACCCAGATGCACTTACCTATCACAAATTCCCCACACTGATTAAACCTGAACACTCTGAATAAAACAATCTTTGAGTCCGCTTACTTGCTAATGGTGTATTTTCTGACCTTTGACCCTCTGTGTTGACCCAATCCACCAAACCACTCGTCTTCTCTTCTTACCTGTCATATGAGTCATCCTCTTATTCTTGCTTTAAATTCTTGATCTCTTACCAATTACTTATTTCAATTCCCATTCCTGCTTGATTTTCTGCCACACTCGTCCTAAAAAATCAGCAAATATTGTTCTGCATTGTTCTTTGTCACCTCTTACACTTTGTAGGCAAAAAATAAAAACTTGAAGTATTTCTGACTTCCAACCCCAGCTGGGTATCTGGCTCAGCTGAGTTCTCAGGGCTGCTTATTATCTCTGAAGAACTCCCATTCTAATGTTTAACATAGGCAACCTCACATTCTGACAAATACCTATTCTATATAGTGTGATGATGCTATTCTTGGCAAATCATCTCATCTACCTCAGAGCGAAAGGGGAAAGTCCTCCTGGCTTCCTCTACTTATAAGATCATTTTCTTTTGACTGTAGCTTTTGCTCTGCCTTAGCAGTATCACTGGGAAATATGTCCTCTCTCCTGTTTGGGAATATTTCCACCTATTCCTTGAAAACTGTTGATCTCTGCCTGACTGTTCAAATTTGAGAGGAGAACACTAAAAATTCACAAAAGATTGTGCACATAGGCAGGACTGTACTGTAAGGAGTCATCTCACATCACTTTCCTTTCTTGCACACTGGCCAATTTAACCTATAAAAGGAATCTGCTATCTTTTGCCTAACAGGCATAAGCCTTGCTGCCATTGGTCTGGGAATCGATGAAGAAAGAAATCTAGTACTCTCAGTATTCAGGATGTGTTAACTCTCATTTAATCTCCCTGCATTCAGTATGGTATTCTCACCACTGTTTTACCCTCCCTGCGAATGAACCTGCAATGGGAAGGATTCATTCCGCAGGCTGCTGCACTTGAGGAGAGCTGGAGGAAATTCACTTCTTTGGAATCTGCCTTCCAGTCAGGGCCATTCTCATTCCCTTCACCTTTGAGCACGAGCAAGGGCTGATTCTTTGGTTCCCACTCTGCTGACTTAGCATTCAGCTCGTGGATCTGCCAAGTTCCTCACCACTGACAACTGAGTGCTTGCTTTCCAATTCTCAAACTTTGTTCCTGTTATCGCCCCTCATATAAATTATTTGATGTGGGGGCCTTACAGGTTTTTTAAAAAAGATTTGTACACTCATCGTAATGGAATCTCAAGAGTAAATGGAGGTAAATATATGCTCCAACTACATTCTTCACTGTCTCATCAGAACACACAGGCCCTCACTTCATTCCTGGTTCCTGGTAGTGTGTTAAGGAGTGCATTCTTCAATAGTCACATTGACTCATTTTAATATTTTATCCATTATGTCTTCAGCTTTACCGGCCACCTTTCACAAATGCAGAAGTAAAGTTTATTGGGTTCAATTTAGATGAAATGCCTAAGTGAACTTTACTGTGGTGTGCAGAAGGTTCAGAGTACAAACTGCGGCCTGATGATGTGCATTGCCAAAAGGATGTTTCTCCTTGCCACAGGATTATTGCTTTCAACTCTTCCTTCCAATTGCTCCCACGGGGTCATTCCCAAATGCTCTTCATTGAGTTCTATCGTTCAAACCTGGATTAATCTCTACACTTCCTCATACTACAACCCTAACTTTAGCTTACAACTGTCTAGTCCATCTCACTAATGGGTATTTCTGGTCAGCCATCCTCCTGATTCCTGAAGGCTAATATGCTGCCCCTTTGTGTAGTTCTGGGGATTCAACTCAGGGCCTCATACATGCTAGGCAAGCACTCTAGCCACACTTTTTATTTTGACTTTTACAATAGGAATTTTATGTTTTCCTGTTATAGAAATGTAAAAATTTCAAGCAATTCTTCTGAAGCCCAAGTTCATGAGCTTAAACATCAGTAGACTACTATGCTACACTGGTCAAATTGTTCTTGGCTCAGCCAAGAAGACAGGATCTCTTCTCTTCATCAAACACTACAACTTACTCTTATTACCCTGTTCAGATTGATTACATTTTAAAATAATAGTTCATGTGTGTTTTTTCTTAAGACTTGGATCAGCTTAGAGTCAGGAAGACAAGAATTGGGCATTTTCATACATTTGCTCCCTTCTTTTAGCTTAGTATCTTATAAGGAAGGTACTTTTTCATACCTTTCATTTATATAGCAAATACTAACTACTGTGTGAATAAATGGGATTGTAATTTATATAAAGCATAGAGCCAAATAAAGATTGGTACCTTCACATAACCGTGATCTTGCAGATATGGTTAAAGTAATATGTATAAATACATTTACCTCTAAAATAGTTTACTAGCTTCAGAAAAAATTTATCCCATTTGCTTAAATTATCACTCACATGTTACTGAATAATCTCAAGAGGTGTTTTACAAGGTCAGTAACCCATCAGACAGTATGTTGGCTGTGTTTTCCCATGTAAACTCTCACCCCACCTGCCCCCTTACCTCTTCTGTGTCTAACATTCTCTCTCCTGGATCTGTGTCTTCCCCATCCCTTGACCCCATGTTTTTTTTCTTCTTTCAAACTTCTCTTTATGTTGAAAAGGAACATATTTTAGTAACATTTTCAGAAAGAGAACTGGAGGTATAAATTTAATGTGACCTTTAATTATATGAAAATGTCTTTATTTTATTTGGTTGATAGTTTGAGTAAAAGTTTCTAAATTTCGTATTATTTCAGAATTTTAAAGGAATTATCTCACTGTTATCTAGTTTGCTGATGGACTTTTGTCATTCTAATTCCAAAGCTTATGTTTACGACCTACATTTTTTTCTCTTTGTAAGATTTTAATTATTATTTGGCTTAAGTGTGTGAAGTTTGGCAGTTATTTCCTGTATTGTGAATTTTCTCAAACATATTATTGATGACTTTCAATGGGCCTTTTAATATGAGCACATGTATTTTATTAAGTTCTGAAAATTTTCTTAACTGATTTTTGTTAATAGTTGCTCATTTCCATTTTCTTCTTACTTCTTTTGACTTTAGTTGTATTTTGCATTTTTCCCTCATTTTCTTATATTTTTTATTATTTTCTTCTGATTATTATGTAATATTCTGAAATATACCCTTTATCTCTAAATTCCAATTGAAAAATGTTAATATCTTAATTTTGTTTTTTAATTACTACTTAAATTCTCTCATGCTTCTTCAGTCTTGTTACATGATGTAGCATCTGTCACTCTCTGAGGTTATGCAGGAGAGTGTTACAAACTGTACTCTACTCTCCCTATGGTTTCTGTTTTTCGGATTTTTCCCTGCTCCTAATCCAAGTCTCCACTTTCTGCCTTGGGTCTCTTTTTACCAGAAGATTCTCTTAAATTTCTAATTCTTGTCTATCCACTCTCATTAAATTTAAGGCAGTTTAAAAGCCCTCTTGAATCTTCTGTACACACAAGGGAAGTTTGTTAATTAGTGAACTTTACTGAAGAACACTCAGCACAGCAATGAGTGGGATTTTTCAAAGAATGACAGACAAATATCAGTTACTATCACAAAAGCATTTTCCCTAAGGATGTCACTCCTCTCCTCGTCCCCTGCCTGCCTCCCTTCCCTTCCCCTCTGCTTCGCTCCCCTCCCCTCCCCTCCCCTCCCCTCCCTTCCCCTTCTCTCTTCTCCTTTCCTCTCCTCTCTTCCCTTCTCCTTTACTGCCTGGAAGGCTGGTGCTGGATCTCAGGAGTTCTGGAAAAGGAGACAGAAGGGCCAGGGTCTGACAATGCCATTTGTGAAATTTCACTTCATTCTCCTTTTAGAGTTTCCTATTTGCTTTACTAAGTGGCTTTTCAATTTCACTTTCACCAGAGAATAAGCCAACTTGCTGTCTCAGGGAAGGAGTGTTGACGTAATGTAGTTTCCCGGCCCCACAAAAGGCAGGAGGGGCCTGGGGCCTCCAGCTCTGTCCACAGACTTTAACCCAGTTCTTCAGCGATGCCTGCTGTCCCAAGCTCAGCGATTTCTCTGGAACTCACTTCCTATGCAGCCTGTAAGTGGCAGTTTTCTCATGTCTTTGCTGTAGTACCTCCTCCTGTCTGCGCCTCTGTCTTTCAGAAGTGTGTCAATGTCTCTCCAACTATTTTCTCAGCTCCATCTCCATTATTTCCTGTTTTGTTCATTTCCCATCATTTAAAAAAGATGAAGAGGGACAAATTAGTAAGGAATATTAGCAGACAAGTTTACTAAAAATTATTTGCCACTGACCTTTCTTTATGATTTGAATTCTACTTTAATTAGAAATCGCATGAAAAGAAAAGAAAAAGAAAGAGAAAGAACAAGGAAGGAAGGAAGGAAGGAAGAGGAAACAGGAAGGAACAAAGGAGTCTACTTTGGTCAAAGTTGTGACTGTGAATTCATTCTGTATTGTACAATCAAACCACCATGATAATCTTTCTTTGACTTTTTAAACATTAGAACTTACTTCAGTAGTAAATAGTCAGTGCTTGTAAAAGTACTAAAAAGCTCTTCTGCACTGAGAAGCCAGCGTATCTAAACTTCCCCAAGGTTTTTATATCTGTGAAGGAAAAGGAGAAACTAGTTCTTGCCAAATGCTGATTGTGTCTGTCACTGAGCACATTCTTTATAATTTAGCTCTTTAAAAAATCCTTTGAGACAAGTTTAATTGTTTTATCATAACTATTATAGATGAGAAAACCAAAATCCAAAGAGAGAATTAAAGAAATTAGTGTCAACCTCGGCTAGAAAATAATAGTCAGATCCACCTCAGGACTGACTTCGAAGTCCACATTCTCCTACGTTTCAATCAGCTCGTGTAACTTGTCCCTCCCAGTGTACAGGTGGACATGTGCTATAAAAAATTCGTAAGTTTAATCAGCATGCAATGGCTAGACTATTATGATCTCTTTAAGCGCTGCAAACTGTGGCTTACAAATTGTTCTCCATATGTTATATCTATTCCTAAAATTATATATTTACACTGAAAAATAAAAATTTTGGAAAACACAGTGGTTTAATTTGTTTCTTTTTTCTGCATGACATATTTACTTGTAAAAATACTTTTAAATGCATGGCCTACAGACATTGTCTTTTTTTTAACTGTAACCCTATCTACCAGAACTCTGCATGGATGTGGTGCCTTGGCATAGGTAGAACATCATCATAGTTACCAACTTTGAACAAAAGTTTTTTTTTTTAATTTGCCTATTGTGTATCTTACTGCTTTTAATTAGGGAATATATTTTTATATATTTTTTAAAGTTTTGTCACTTTGGAACCAGTACTGGGTTTAGTTTTCATCTCTGCCTCCAGCATCTGCTAGTTGTGTCTCCACATTTCAAGTTGGTGGCAATTAGAGATACTTCACAAGTTTGCTCATGGAACCAAAAGAAACAAGTCTTACAAAGCCTTAGTGCATCTTTAGTTTTTGTTGCAGGTAGGTTTGATTGTTGCAAAGAAAGTGTCTGGCTCAAGAAAATGCAAGAACAAGGAGTTGCTGTGAAGGGTCATGTATGTGAAAGTTCACCGAGGAGTCGTCAGAAACAAAGACAACTCGAGAGATAGCTGTGCCTGCCTCCGTTCCTCACTGTGGAGTCTCATCCAGTCAGCTCTGCTTTGCTATAGACTCAGGCTCCACGTTTCTCTCTTGACCCATCTGCTTCCTCTGCTGATGTATAATTTCAACTCCTTATAACTTCCATTTCCATGAGATTTTCACTTACCATCCTACCTACTCCTATATCTTCCATGGTATACTTATGCTTCTATTTCTGCTAATGATTGGCAGATTATTTCATTTACTTTTTAGTTCAGATTTTCAGGAGTGGTTATCTGACCGACGTCATATATCTTGTTTATTCATCCAGATTGTAGCTCAGTAATGATTGAATCAGCCAGTATTCACTACATAGCAGGAAAGATAGATGGTCCTCCCACAAGATCCTCTGACCTGTCCTTCCACACAGGAAGCAATGTAGCATTTCCTTCCTTCCTTCTCAGTCAGATGGCGTGAGCAGATAATGTAACCACGTTGAAATAACAATCAGTAAGTTTTAGTTTCTTTTTCCCTTTGATTTTGTATATCCTGTATATAGATTCATCATTTGTTCCCAGTCTCATCCTACTTTTTTTGCTCTTACAAGATGGAACGATATCAGGCATAGAAAATAGTAATTTACAAATACCCCTTGCAGTCAGTTTACCATTTACTCTGGACATTTAAGAGTTTGAGCAGGTTTGAAAATCAATTTACTGAATTTTTTGTAAAATGAGCTCAGCCTAGCATTGTAGTTCATTGCAAAAAGTGTAAAGATCAAGTCTTATTGTTAAGGAACTAGGTCTTATTCATATATGAGAGTGTAAGTCACAAGAAGTTAATTGGAAGGTAGAATGTTGTGGAAAGATAACTGGATTTCTCCCTTTAAAGAACACACGGACTCACACAGACTCATGCATGCACACACAAACGCATGTAATGGTACTTGCCACTGGCTGAGGGAGTAACAATCTACATTTCCACCTCTTTCTATTTTTTTTTTTTAACCACATCTCACTAAATTGCCAAGGTTCATCATGAACTTGTGATCCTTCTGGCTCAGCCTCCAAAGTAAATGAAATTGTAGGCATGCACCACCATGTCTGGCCAAAAGCACTTATATTTTTGAGAAAAATAAATTACAGTGATCTAAGATAATATAGTAATATGATCATATGAATCTTTTTCCATTTCGCTTAAACTCAATTCTGAATACTTTGAAAGATGTATGTCACATCACTAAGGTATAATTTAATGTATTATTTATGTGGAGTTGCTGAAAATTACTCCTTTCAGTACCTAATTTACCAACTCTAAATCTTTCAGTGCAGAAGGAGCTCTGCTTTAAATATACATATATGCTACCTACACAAGGAAACTAAATGACTAAAATCCAGTGCTATGTTTTTGAAGGATCTGTGGAATACTTTTTCTTCTACTTTTGTAAGAGAAGACTTGAAAGTTTACCAAGCGATAATAATTGGAATTACTTTAATAATGATTGTAATATAAATTGAATCTAATACATATTTTCAATTCCTTTATTGGTTTCCATTTCAACTGGAGTTTACATTTGATCTCTCTTTAATCTTTGATTCACTTTTTCCTCTCATTTTCTTTTGAAATGAACTCTTTCCACTTGCGCTAATAAGAACCCAAGTCCTTTTAGATTCCTCATCTTTGTCACAATGAGTAAGGGCACCAGTCTAGAATTCTGGGAGTCATTCATCCCTTCTGTTCGCTTTCTCTCCATTTCTAAGGCACCATCTAATCCTTTCCTCCGGCCACGCAAATGCATCTTGACTCCATATGTTCTCCTCAACTGCTGCCACTTTTTGAGTTCAGGCCTGCTCAGGAGTTCCAGGTGATCCGTCTCCCTGACCAGGCTCTGCTTCTTTGCTTTTCTTTTTCTTTCTTTCCTTCCTTTTCTTTCTTTCTTTCTCTCTCTCTCTCTTTCTCTCTTTCTTTTTCTTTCTTTTTCTGAAACACAGATGTGATCGTGGCTTTCTTTTATTTCAAGTGTGTTAAAGGCTTTCTATAGTTTATGGAACTGATTCCAAGTAACTTAGGTAAATCTTCATGGTGTGACTGTACCTCCTCAGCATTCCAGTGCACTGTTTTTGCCACTTTTCACTGTTCTGTTCAATTACCTGGCTTTCCCTATGTCCATGGCTAACCTCCTGCTGTCTGTCTTGCTCATTCTTTGTCAATGTCTGATATAAGAAATAAAATAAATTTTGGCTCAAATACTACCTCAAGATATTCTTTCCCATACTAAAAACTCTCGGTCCCATAGCTTTTGGCATAATCTTATTTTTGGCATATCTCACATAGCACAGTACTTTTTTGTCTGCCAGCCTTTTTGCTGCAGACAGACTACGGCAAGACAGTTTAGTTTGTCTTCACATTCCTAGCACCGAAAGCAGTGCCTGGTACAGGTTATGCACTCAAGTAATATTTGTTGAATGTTTGCCCAATGAACTTCTTTAAGAAATTTTATGGCACAATCCCTTTTGGAAGAACCCTAACTTACTTTCTGTGGTGTAAGACATGCCTCCAAAGAAAGGGTTCCATGGTGACAACTGAAGCACTTAGTAATTTGGGGGATTTGTCTTAGTCTATGATCTAGAGGCATAACCCTTACTTTTCCATATCTTCTAACATACTTTTTCCTAAACAACTAATATTATATTCAAGCCTCCTTTTAAAAATTATGAAACTATTATGACCAGATGTGGTAATTACAAAATCTTACCCTCCACATGAATATTAGTTATAATATTACTATTATGGATTGACTTGTATACACAAAAGGACATTAAATCCTACATCCCAGTACCTGTGAATGTGCCCTGTATTAGAAATAAAGTCATTGCAAATGTGATCAAGCTAAGATGAACTCACACTGAAACAGGGTAAGGCCTAATCCAGTGTGACCAGTGATTTGGCAAGAAGAGAAGAGAAAAACGTCTGGACACACAGGGAGAATTCAATGCAATGGCAAAGGCAGTGACTGGCAGGGTGCAGCTGCAAGACAAGAAATGCCACAGACTGATGGCCAGAAGCTACAGAGAAGCAAGCAAGGACTCTGCAGAGTCAGGGCAGCGTGAGCTCACTGGCACACTGAGTTGTCTTCCCAGCCTCCAGAACTGAGGTAAGAAATGCCTGTTCTTTAAACCAGTATCCCTAGGAAACTGATCTAACAACATAGCTCTACTTGACGTCTTCAACATCTGAAACTGTGCTCGAGTAATTCCCGAAGTGGAATTCCTCCAAAGGAAGTGCATTCCGAAGGGGGAAACCCACGGTGCTGCAACGCTCGGGAGGCTTTTCAACTTACTTCTTAGCACTTCTCAGACTAAAAACCATGACATCTTTTATATCCCAGTTTCAGAAGCATTTAATGACAATTAACATAAGGGTATTTCAACAGGAAATGACAGGGAATTAAAAGATACAATCTTCAAATTTCAAAGGTATGAGGCTTGAAGGATCTTTCCCTCTACTAACTAGAGAGATTGGTGGTATTTCAGTGCAGCCTTACATGAGTGACTGATAGTTATGTCTATAATCACATACTTTCAGGAAGGGGAGAATTATGTGGTTGCTTTCCTCTTACCTCTGTCTAATTACATGAGATTTGCCAGTTGTCTGTTTCCTCACTTGCTCTGGCACCCAATCCAGTGGAAGACTAGAGTAGCTAGCAAGAAGTACTAACAGGAGATTAAAGGAATTTTAAACATCAAAGCAGCTAGAAATCCAAGGAATGGTGCTGGATTAAGGGAAATAGTAGGGTCCCTGTAAATTGATTAAGCTTCCACAGGCTATAAAATAAAAGGGGAAAACATTGCTCGTGTCTAGGATTACAATCCCTCAAGAGCATGGAACAAAAGATTTGTGTGTTTTTACTTCCAAATGGCTCGTGAAGTTGATTTAAGTTGTAATTTGAAGATCACTTCACTTTTTCAGTTAGCAGAGCTCCAGGGGAAAATTCAAAGCCCTTACCAGGAAGGGAAAAACACTTCAGCTAGCTGTCAGAGAGGAAAATGCGTGCAATCTCCAAAAGGAAATGTTTACCAAGGCAGAAATATATACAGGGTACCCCTGTAACCGCTTAAGATCCTAATCAAATAGAACACTGGAAATGTGATGTTTGGATCTTAAATGTGTGTCGAATCCTGGGTTTCTGCTTAGTGATTGCCATAGGGAGGCGGTGTGAAACCTGGGCATTGGGGCACAGTTGTTAGGTAATCATGTCTGTTAGGCAATCCATGGAACTAAAGAAAGCAGAAGTATAATAACCAAGTTTCACCAAAATAAGAGAAACAAAATGAAGCAGCTTCTTGGCTTAGATATTTAAAGTTTTGACCAGAACACTATTTGATGCCATTACAGACCTGGCATGGTACTATGCACTTTGCCTTATGAGTCCAGCTCCAAGGTGCAGTCAGCAAGTGTACTGTCACAGGCCCTAAGAATATCACTGTGCAAAGCATGGCTGTTCTCCCCTGCTGTGGTTCGCATAAACTGCCCACAAAGGCTCATGAGTTAGCCTTTGGCACCAACCCGTGGGAGGTGGTGGAAACTTTAAGAGGTGGAAAGAAGTTAGGTCAGTGAGGGAGTAGACATTAGTTTGGTCTGTCTGTCTGCCTTCCTGCCTGTCTGCCTGCCTGCCTGTCTGCCTCTCTCCTTCTCCCTCTCTCCCTCTGTCTCCTTCCTTGTTGCCATGAGTTTAGCAGCTGTCTTTGCCATTTGTTCCTGCCACAATGGTATGCCTTACCACAGGCCCCAAAATAACGTAGTCCATAGATCATAGACTTCAATTTCTAAAACTGAGACAAAAAATTCCCCCTTAAAAGTTGATTTTCTCAAGTATTTTTAAATAGTGACAAAATCAGCACATCTCTGATAAACCTCCAAATACTGAAGATCTTTCACATTGTTTACCAAGCCATCCATATTTAACTCCTGTTGGATTCCCTGAAGAAAATTTCTTTAGCCCAATTTCCAGGGAACTTACCTGAATTAAAGTGGAAAATAAAATTCAATATTTTACAGGTTTAAAGGAAAGGGTATCCCTACCATTGTTACCCAGGCCCACAAAGAATGGGGGTACAGAAGGATTTGGCGCAGGGTTAATCATTAGCAGGACCCTAGCGCATAGCATGTTAAGCAGAATGCTGCAGCCTCTGCTTCTGTGCTCCAAAATCAGGTATAGAAAGATGCACTTCAACTCTTAACACAGAATATGCTGTGGCTTGTGTCTAGATGTCCCTCCAAAGCCTCATGAGGTCAGAGATAAAGGCATCTCAGAGGTGGCTGGATCTACAGTGTGAGGCGCTGGGATTGATTCATGATGTAATCCCAGGATTAAGGGCACCAGGATTAAGGGCACCAAGATTAAGGGTGTGAATACTACCCATCCTGAGTAGCCTGGATAAAATAAAAGACATTGTTAAAGGCCCTTGTTGTTTTTGCTACCTTCTAACTGCTATGAACTGTTGCCCCCCTGCCATGTGCCACTCTCATTGGAGCCAGCTGACTATGGACTGAAACTCTACGACCTGTAAGCCAAGTAAACCTTTCTTCATTTAACTTTGGTGTTGAGTATTTTGTCTCAGCAATGAGAAAAATTAACTAAGACAGAGTACATAATAAGTTTGCCAATATGCTATAGTCTCTATTTTTCCTTGAATTTGGCTGCATGCCTCTTTGATTTAGTTTGTTATCTCTTGGTTCTTTTCCCCTCATGCTCCTCACTTGCTATTGTGGTAATCCCTCTAGCACTCCTTCCCGAACAGAACGTTCTAGTTTACTTGGAGTGAGTATTAGCACAAGGTACTCAGTATCTTCACACAGATCCCTTCCAAAGAAACTTTCACTTTTTTAGCTGACCTTCTAGACATGAAACCAATTATCTGAAGAAATGGCCTATCCTACTGTTCCACAGTCATGAAATAATCTGTAGGGATAAAAAATAAGATGGTGACTACTCTCTGCCCATGGAAACCACAGTACATGGAAAATTTAAAAAGAACAATAAAAGGAACTAAATATGGTCTGCTTTATGTTGTCATTCCCCAGAAATTCTGCACAATGAGAGTAGTTGGCACAGGATGGGGCGGGAAGACTATCTGCAGTTCTCACCTTTGGGAAACCTCCTGATGGATTTGGTATTAGTTACCTTTCTGTTCCTGGGACAAAATATTATAGACACACACATACACACACACACACACACACACACACACACACACACACACACAGAGGAGGGGAACTTTATTTTGGTTCATGGTTTTAGTTCATGGTTGCCTAGCTCCTGGGCAAAAATATCACGGTGAATGGCACGGTGGAGGAAAACTGCTTACCTCATGGCAGCCAGAAAGTAGGCAAAGCAGGAAGGAAAGGCAGAAAACAGGCCACATCCCTCCAGGAAATGCCCCCCAGACCTACTTCCTCCACGCGGCCCGTCTCGGAACAGTACATTCAGCTGTGAGCTGATCAGTGGATCAGTCTGCTGATACATAGTGTTTGCATGTTCCAATCACCATCCAAAAGCCCTCCCTCTGAACATATGAGACTTTTGATCGTCATTTATTTTTTATCAAAATCATAGAAGTGCTAAAATTATCTACTGATCTCTGTAAGAGAAAGGCATTTTTCTCTGATGATTCCTAAAAGCTATGGCATGACCCTTAGGCCTTCATTTGACCTACTTGGAGGTAACTGCACTTTTGGTTTGGGGGCTTTTTGTCCTCTGTGCAGGCACATTTTTCTCTTATCTTTGGAAAACTATGGTTCAAACTAGCTCAAGGTATAGGGAACTGAATTTCTAGCTCTTTGTTTCACATGAGTTTGGGACATAGTTTTACCATTGGCCAGTGATTTCGCAAGTACATTTTGCTTTAAGATTTGTTATGTACATGTACCAACTCCCCATGATGAATGTACTAATAAAAAATAGCACTTTAAAGAATCCTTTTGTGAGAAAGAAGCCTCCCCAAGTTTTCCCAACTTGCCCCTAGAGACCAATAACTCTTGCCCCCTCCCAGCTATTACATTATACTTGACAAATAAAAGATATACATATTTAAGTATAAAATGTGATATTTGACAAATGTATCATGAAACCAAGATAGTTAAAATCTCCTATAGCTATGATTTTTTGGTGTCTAAATTAGAGGACTTAAAACCAGCTCTCTTAGCAAATTTCAAGTATACAATGCAGTGCTATTAACTAGTTACTTGTGCTGCGGTTTGGATGACTGTCCCCCAAAGGCTTGACCCCAAATGCCAGTTTGGGGAAGTGGAAGAACCTTCATGAGGTGGGGTCTAGTGGGAAGTCCTTAGATCACAGGGGTTGTACCCTAAATGAAGACTGAGACCCTAGCCTCTCATCTCCTCCCTCTCTCTGCTCTGGTTCAAGCATGTGACTGGTTGCTCCTATGTGGGTTCACACCTTAATGTGTCACCCTCACCACAGGCCAAACCAATGTGTTTTCAGGTAGCTTCTTCTAAGAGTGGCTCACCAATTGAATATTACCGAGTTTTAAGTTGTTCACCCCTCCTTCTGAAGTTGAATTCCAGGTTCAGCTCATCTTGTACAAAGAATTGAGTGAAACAAGCAAAAAACAGTGGCAAAATTTATTTGAAAAAGTAAAAGTGAAGAGTAAGAGAGAAATTGGCTCTGCGGAGCATGCCTGGACCTACTAAAACTGGAAAATGCAAGATAAAAGTACACGCTGGAGGGTACAGGGCAGGTTATCATGAGGAAAGCCATAATAGCAAACTCTTCTTGGTATCCATGTACTTTTATACTGTCTAAATCTCAAGGAAACCCTTGAGAACTTCTAGAAAGGGTCTTGAGTGTGAGAAGTCCTGAGAAGTGGTGCTAGGATTCCATGCTGCAGGCTGACTTTAGATCTAGGTCATCCTATTGAAGACCTGCTCAAGTTTTCACCAGAAATTCACATGCAGTGCTTTGGGAACTATCCTGTACATGTTTTCCAGGATCTTGCACTTAACAGTTCTCACCTATTTCTCCAGCCAGTTTTGCCACACCCTCATCTCCTATCTCAGATGGGGTTACCCAATCTTGGAGTTGAACTTTGAAAACTATATGCTGAATTAACTTTTTCCTTTTATGGAAAAGTTAGTTATCTCAGTTTTTTTTGTAGTAACACATCCTGTATGTTAGATTCCTAACATGTATTCAGTCTGCATAACTGAACCTTTTCTAGCCTTTCTTCTATCCTGTTCTGTTTTCTTCTGTCCTTTAGCCCCTGGCAAGCACCAGGAGCTCTGCGTTCATGTTTGTTTGTATTTTTAGATTTCACATATAGGTGTAACAATGTAGTGTTTGTTTTTTGAGTTTTGGTGGTTTTGCTTGTTTTTAGTTTGGTTTGGCTTGATTTTTGGCTTGGCTTTTTCCACTTAGCCTAATGTCCTCTACGTTCATACATGTTGTAAAAATACTTAACTCAGAATTTACAAATATTAGTAATCCATACATGACTTGTACAACTTTTCCTATTCTAATTACAACTTAGATAATTATACACTTAATAGCTATCAAAATCATGGCTGGCACATTCTATCAGTAACATGTATATGAAATTTTAGCAAAGCCAACTTTAAATCAGAGATATGAATAATAGACATCTTTTCACTAAGGAAAAGAAAGGCATTTCTCTTACAGTATAATACCATTTTGTATATAATTTTTCTAGAAGAAAACTACTATCATATAAGAGAATTAATTTTGTTATTAATGAATACTTGTCATTGGTATTCATTAATCCATTTGTGACAGACAGTGAGATTGGTGAACTAAGGAACTGGATATAAAAAAAGAAACTAGTCTTGGCACAAGGACATTCTGACTTTTCTCTTCCTTAAGTACAAAATTTCTAGGAAATTCAAGTCTTGGAAGCACCAATCTGATTAAATGATTAACCAAATTTTCTCCATAATTTAAGTGATTTCTTTAAAATAGATACTTTAATTTTGTTGCTATGATTTTGAGTAAATTCCCTATCTGGCAAAGACAGAGTTGAATAATCCATGAAAGAATCATTGTGTATTACATAAAGAATGATTAAAAAGGGACTATGTCCATTATAATATCATTTACTACCAACTTTATTCACATTTTAGGCTTTTAAAATGACACTATCTATGATCTTTCAAAGCTATAAATACACTTTTGTCATATTTTTATCTTTTGTAATATGTAACCTTTAAATCATAAGAATGATGGTGGAAAGTATCAGACATCACCACCTTTCAACAACTATTGCCAACAGTAGGAAATTGATTTTTTTCGGCTGTTCTGTAACCTGAGCAATGATTAAAGACTGAAATATTTCATTCTAGTTATTTTACTTTTCAGAATTCAAGTAATGTCTTTCAAAGACTGCAAAGTTGAGCAGCGAAGCTTTTATAGGTAAATGGTCCCAATTAGAGACCATACTCATAAATGAAATAAATCAGATGTGCATGTGCAAGCAATGTATTGTATCACTAGTATAAGATCCTGAAAGTGTGAATATAAATTAGGAGGTATGAAAGGGAACTGCTCAAAAGTAAAGAGCAAATGGGATGGGGGGAAGGAAAAAAAAGAAAAGGAAGAAAGGGATAATTATGTATGTATGTATATATGTGCAGGATGACTAACATGGTTGTTCTACTGACTTATGTCACTTTATTGGAAGAAACAGTTAATGATTAGTGGTTCAATCAATCTTGCATGTCTATACTTGTTTTCCTGGGTAACCACTTTGAAGTTATCAATATGTAATACAATAACCATTGTAAATTCCCTGTCACCTTGTCTGTAATTCAGTTTTGATTGTACTATTCTTGTTGTACTTTGTAAGTGGCTGTCTGTTTGTTAATATGTTTTCATTCTTTCACTTTTAAAATAAATAATAATAATAATAATAAAAAAGATTCCCCAAACTGTGTTAGGTTTCTCATCACTGTTGTGACAAAGGGTAGTACAGACTTCTGGAAACAAAACCAAAGAGAGAACCATCAAGAGACTTGAATGTCTTTTCTTCTATGCGGTGAGACAGTGTACAAGAACTCCAAGGTTAGCATGGGCTTCTTGAGTTACAGGCTATCAACTTGGGGAAAGCAAAGTCACTACACTATTCTTATTGTTTAATTGTGTCTTTATTACTGAACATTGTCAAAGTTAGATAATGTCAAAGTCCGTTGTACTTCTTGGGAGGCAGCATAATCCCATTAGTTGGCATCAAGGCCTGATGTGATTACAAAAAATATGAAAGATATTCATGATGAATGAGTAAAACTGTAATTTGTCATCATTACATCATAGTGGTTACAAACTAAAGTGACAATGTAAGAAGGCAGAACTCATCATTGGACAATTACATTGCATTTGAATGAAGTTTTGACTCCAACAAAAATAGATAATGTTTGATAACAAATTACTATAGTTTTTATTAACTGAATTGAAAACAGTGTTACTAACTGATGTGATGAATTTTAATCTTGATAAAAATTTTATATTTGTAAGGTTATCTGAACAATGACCTGGAATAGAAACTGTTATATTGCTAAGTAGATCCTGATTTCAGAGGATTTCAAGGCTGTGTTCTAAAGAGTTGGACAGACAAGAAAGGGCTCCAGGAAATGACAAGCACTTTCTGATACCCACCTGTCAGGGTTAGAGGTAAAATGTTACCCTGTATTTATCATATTCCAATTCAAAGTATTTCTTTTTATGTAGGCAATATGTACAAGAAATCATATAACAAAAATGCCCATAAGTAAGAACTAAGAATCTATGAAAATAAGTTAGAAATCTTGGAAAAGAAACATAGACTTATGGAAATGAAAATTTTGAGAGCTGGGAAAAACTAGAATAGAAAATAACACATAACATAAAACACAGAACAAGAGATACACACATACGCACATGGGATGGTTTAGAAATTGAGAGGCTCCAAAACTTTTCTGACAGGTTATAAAATAAGAAAAAGAAGTAGCAGACAAGCAAGAAAGGACAGATTACAGTGGTTACAAGCCAAATCAAATTCGATGGTTAGGTTCAATGTGACTTTATTGAAAAATTTGATTGAGTTTATGACAAATTTAGTTTGTGACCAGAATCATGGAAAGATTAAGTTTGTGAACCACTATATTTGTTACCTGTTGCTGTCTAACAAATTACCATAAATTCAGCAGCTTAAATGAAGCACATACAACATTTCACACTTTCTGGGCTCAGGAATCAGAGTATACCTTTTGCTTTATTTTGCCTTTTTTAGCACAGGGTTTCACTAGGCAATTCAGGCTGCCCTTGAACTCACTTTGCAGCCAGGCAGGCTTCAAACTCACAGCTAATTTCCTGCTTCAGCCTCCTGAGTGCTGCGATTACAGGAGTACACCATCAAGCCCTACTCAGAGCATGTTGTAGATTGTCTGTTTCAGGGTCTCTCAAGGCCATTCTCGGTGTCAGCCTGGGCTGAGGTTTCATCTGAGGGTTCAGGAGGGAAATATTCACTTTCAAGCTCACAGAGTTTTTGACACAATGTCAGTTCCCAAGAATTATTGGCCTGTGGTCCTACCTGGCTGGAGGTCACAAATGTTCCTCACATGGTCTCCTCAACATAGCAACTTGTTTCATCAAAGCCAGCAAAGGAACAATTCTGCTAGTAAGATAAAAGCACTATTTTACAAACTTCATTATGGAAGTAACATTGCTTTACCTTTGCCATATTCCATTGATTTAAAGCAAATTTCTAGTCTAGTCCAAGCCTCCAAACAGATGGTCACACAAAAGTGTGAAAAGCAGGATCCTGAATTGGATCACAGGCCAGAAAATGTGTATTTTTGTTGTTGTTTTGCCATAAAGGATATTATTATGAAAATTGATAAAGCTATATAGATTTTAATATTAAATAACAGTATTATATCTATCTCATTTTTTGTAATTATACTGAATTTGGTTATTGTACTGCAATCAGGCCAGAAAATATTCTCGTCAATAGTACTAAAGAAAAACAGCTTCACAGAGTGAAGATTATAACAAATAACAAAATTGTAAAATGATAGTGATTTAAGATATTGAGTTTTATGTACTACTCTTGCAAGTTTTCCATGAGTATGAATTTATTTCCAAAAAGTATATCTATAGACTATGTATACTTTAATTTTCATAATAATATTCTTTACCATAGGAAAAAATCACAGGTAAGTACACACTCTTAGGAAATAAGAGATGATAAAGTGGAGTCATTGAGCATAGGGGATTCTTATTGAACTTTGCTATAAAAAAAAAGCAGATCTGATCCCCAGCTGATGTTGTTATTAAGATTTACTGTGATTGCTGTTGCTTGAATGTGAGTGATATTAAGGTACATATTTAATGCAAACTAGGAACGAAAGGGTCATATTTTCAGAAGCAAGTCCTTCGGTAGCTAAGGAGAGATGAGTTCTTATGTGAGCGCTGATCGTAGACTCTGCGTGGGCATGACCACTCATCTTCACACAGGAAAGGAAAGCAGGGTGCTCTGGGTATAAACGCAAGCAGTTAGTGAATTTTGTTAGAGGAAGAGAGATGCTTTTCTTACAGCTTCTATTTTATCAGCTAAAATTGAAAAGGGGAAGAAATGTTGGAAATTTAGTCACTTCAAAGAACCAGAACTGTAAAAAAGAAAAGGTCAGAGGAAGAACATTAAAATAAAGTCAACAAGCATATATTTATAAGTGAACATAGAGCTACCTTACTTTTGGGGAGGAAAGAAAATTACATTTATTTTTTATTAAAAGGCCTGTAAGGGGAGAGAAAGAGCACGAGGAAGTAACATTGCTCTGTACAAAGCAATGTTACTTAACAAAGCTCTGTACAAATTTTACAATCTGGCGAGTTTTATATCTCTGAGAATGGAAGAGTGAGTGATTCTTTATTTTCATTCTTGCCAAAACATTCACTGCTTCTGGCTTTTAAAATGCTTTAGAAACTAAATTCAGTAAAGTTAAAAAAAAAAAAGTAGACAAAAATGTGGCAGAAAGTAAATTGAATTAGTCAAATTTGTTATTACGTATGTCCTTCAATGTAGCCTTCTTATGCCAGTAAGAGTATAAAGTGGAAATGAAATATTATACTGTCTTATGGCTTAGCAGTACGAGTCTAGTTCTCAGGTCGTTAGAACTCAGTCTCTCTTAATACTTATCCTCTTGGCCAAAGCATGCTTAGTCATAATTTAGGTACCCCATGGTTTTGTTGTTATGCCCATATAAACTTACTTGAGAACATATTTACCATCCTAAGGGAAGAGCTAAGTACCTATTAACCTATTTCTCAAGAAAAACCCATAAATTATCCCACAGCGCCAGCATTTCTGAGGAAATAGATGAGAAAACACTGGGAGTCCATGAAGATGCTCCTCACCCATCAATTTCATGCTAAAGTAAGACTTACCAAGTGCTTTATACCTCAGTTTCCCGTACAGCATCTAATGACAGTTCAAAGACTGTGCTACTAGCCATATATTATTATTTACATTGAAGTTTAAATATTTAAAGTTCAATAAAAGAAAAACTACTTTCTCCTTCGCACTAACCACATTTCTGGTACCTGACTCAAAAATGTGGCTGGCATCTGCCATACCGGAAGGTGCAGACAGAGGACGTTCCATCATCTCAGAAAGCTCTGTGAGGTAGCACAGGTCGAGGGCATAGAGAGCTGCTGTGACTTGTCCCATACTCAACACTGATTCTGGTTCAAGGGATGTAAAAAGAAATACTTGGGCGCATAACCTTAGAACCACTATGGTTTCAAACTGACCCAAAATGGAGCTCTGAGCTTTCCCAATCTGAGCCTGACTTGATATAGACCCACATCAACCATCAGAGTTTAGGAGGAAGATGAAGCAATACTAACATCAAATGACATGACAACACCTGGGAAGGTCCTTTTCAATCATAAAGTGTTATATAAAAATAAAATATTTCCTTGTACAATTGCTTTTACTTTGTTGTGGAGATTTCTCTAGATTGTTACATTCAGTACTAGACCCAGTAGCTTGAGACAAATGCAGAAAATTTGGAGGCAGATCAGAGGAGAAATGAAAAGGTTCAGAAATAAACTACTGTAGCTAAAGAAATAGAAGTCATACATCCTGGAACATTTTATGTTTATCTTCAAGAATCAGGAGTCCATATTACGTGGAGAATTATATTCAGCTGCTTTGAAAGGTACTGTACACAGAATAGAAGAGTTAAAGTAGTAACACAGAAGTAAGTTTCCTGACAAGGGCGGCTATGCTGGAGCGGACTTTAAGGAATTTGAGAAAGCTTTTTTTGGAAGTATTTGAAAACAGAAGCAGTTTCATGCAAAACATTTTCCAGTCACTGACTCCTTCTGAGAGAAGCATTCAGATACAGTTCCTTCTGCGTATATTTCCATATTTTCTACTATATGTAAATCTGGTGGTTGTTGGTGAGCTTGGGGATTGATTATGGCTCAGATCAAGCCTTCCCTATTCAGAGTGGTGGCAAATACAAAAGCCCCATTGAACAGACACTCTACACTGGTAGTGATTATAAAGGCTAAGACCACTGCCTTCCTAGACCAAGCTCTTCCTTTTTCTGGTAAAATATTTCATTATTTGTCTTATAGAGCCATTCCTCCTCTACCCCATATAGCCCAGAATCAGTTAATCAGTGTATCCATGGCCCTCTGTCACAGTGACTGGTTCAGAGATTACTAGTAGCCCAAGTCAATTCTATGAGACTTATTCCCTGATGTTTTCATTCCCTAAATCGTTGGGAGCAGAGACTCTCTCCTTGCAATGTATGTGGATGTATGACATTATAAGCTTGATCCTAGTGATCTGGGGTGGGTTGTCACTGAAAGTATTAGCAAAATAGGGCTCCATTCAGATTCGCCAGGCAAAAGCACCTGATCTTCTGCCAGGGAGCAAGCGGCTACAACTGCTGAGTAACCCAAGAAGCTGAAGCACTGGGGAGTGGGGAGAGGTCAGAGAGAGGAGCTACTCTTCAGTACCCAGACCTTCTATTTACCTGCCCCTCTTCAGCTCCCCACTGCCCCATCTGCGTTCCCTGGCCTTGCTGCAGTTCTTTGGGACGAATGAGCTGCTCTGTGCTTACACAGCTGCTTCTGAAATCATGCTCTATGCTTCCTCACTGCTGAACGTTTGCTCGGAAGTTTCAGGAGCTTATGTTCCTTCTTTTATTTGTTCCTTGCTATTTTCTTTCTTTACACTTATTTTATTGTGATCTCAGGAAGGGGATAGATGTGTGGTCAGGCCCTAACTTTTACACAAATTTATAGGAAGAACACAAACACCTACAAAGAAGAAAAGAGAATAAAGAAAAAAGGAAATTAAATCAAGATGAAAGGCCTGCCAGCTGTTGTCATCAACAAATAGGCAGGCCTGGGATGCTATTACTGGAGTGGTTCTGGAAACCCATAGTGAGCTTGTACACCCAGAATAGCAATGCTTCAGTGAGCTTGAGGCCAGTACTCCGGGGTGCGCCAAAGACCCAGATTTCCGATTTTAAAATTTTAGTATTTGAACCTAAATTCTGGCTTCTGGGAAATTTTCTCATAGTTTTCTTATTTATACCATTCCCTGTCCCCAAACCATTGAATTTTTCTTCTTTTTTTTTCCTTACCCTGATTTGGAATTCTACATTCCTTGTTTCAGTTCCTGCCCTAAGCAAATGTGTTCTTTCTAGTTTATTTTTAAGACTGAAGTAGTGATCAAGTGAGCCTAGCACACATAAAGTTAGAAAAGAAAACAAAAGGTACAATTTACTTTTTGGTATAGGAAATCATTTGCATCTAGAATATACCAAACCTTCTCAAATATTTAAATGAAGTTACATTAATCATATTTTCCCAACAATATCCTGAAATGAGATTTTTCTCCCTGATCTAAACGAATCATTAAACTGTTACGATAATCACAGCCCTCAACTGATCAACCTCGGGGGTTTTGTTGTAGGTGTTGTTGTTTTGAGATGGAGTCTCGCTATGTAGTTCAGTCCGGCACTAAACTATGTAGCCCAGGCTGGCCTCAAATTCATTGCAATCCTCCTGCCTCAGCCTCTTGTGTACTGTGATTATAGGTGTGTGCCACCATGCCTGGGGGGTTTTGATGTTGAAATGTACTTTAGAATAATCTCTTCCTCGTATAATTTGGATGGCAATCTCTAATTTTGTTGTACTCCATAATCAAAAAGAACATTAATTTATGGCTCTTTAAATGGTCGAAAATTTTTCATTTTTGATCTTCAAATATTAGAGTTTTCCAGGTTTTACCCAAGAAACATTAATTACAATGTTATACAGTTCACTGAAAACATAGTGTTGTGTAAGCAGGGCTTGCCATCTTTTCCACATTTAACACACAGGAGCAATGGCAACACAGCATTTGTATATCATGCTAAGATAAGTTGTGGAGGCTTCTCTGAGCCCGAGGCAACAAATCTAGGGGTAAAAGAGCCTGATGTGTGTGGGTATTCCAGCTCTCTAGTTACACCCTTGAGACACCCCAGTAAGCAAGCTCTGGGGCACAGACAGACTTTGATTCAAAAGTTGCCTAAAATTCCTTCCAATCTTTTTCATCAGTACACCTATGCCCCTCCTCCCTTCCCAACCCCTAGAACCGCTTTTTCATTCAAAGTAGGTTAAGTACATGGGACCTCATTTTTACATTTTCTTACTACCTTTTAAAATATCAAAAGAAAAGAAAAATATATTACTATTTTATATTAGAGTAATATTGCTGTATTATATATTTTGATTTTAGAGGCAGAACTACTATGAGCGGTTGGCAATAAAATTGCCAGTGTTGAGTGGGCATGTGTCATGGTTTGTGTCTAGAGCCTCAAAGCCTCATGCAGTCATGGGATGGGCTTTTGGGGTTAATGCTTGATTCCTGGTCCAGTGCTGGGATTATGGGTATGACTGCTACACCCACCCTGGGGCGGGAGCCTGCATACAACATAGGGAGGGAAAGAGGCCTGCTCTTGCTGCTCCTCCCTTTTGCTCTTGCTGCCTTTGCTGTTTTCTGCTGCCATGAACTGCTGCTCTCTGCCATGTGCCACCCTGCCTTGGAGCCAGCCGAGTACGGACTGAAGCCTCCATGAACTGTGAGCAAAATAAACCTTTCTTTCCTTAATTTTGTGTATCAAGTATCTTGTCTCAGCAACAAGAGAAAAGTAACCAAGACAGTACATTAGCCATTAGTTCTGTGTTTTCACCCTGTGATTTGAACTGCATATCTAACCAAAATTCAACCAAGGAATTATAAATTCAAGAAAAAAAGTCTGTATTGCTGTAGCACCTAGGAAATTAATAAAGTACCTTCAATTTTCTTTTTATAACATGCTACTGACAAAGACTTATAAAAGATGCTAGGGGAATTAAATTAGATGCTAATTTGTATCTGTAATTCAATAGGACTATCTCAAAATAATTTTCATTTTATAGAACTAAAAGGAAAAAATAAAAGTAGAGTGATGAAGAAGAGAAGAGCTAGCGAAAAGTAGATTCTTTCCTTTTGCACAAATTAATTTTATAATAAAAATAAATATACAACTATGGACTGTCTAGAAAATAAGTAAAGGAAGATCCATGGTAACTTTCTTAAGCAACTTACTCAAATACCTTTTCTTAAAAGAGAATAAAAATAATAATAAAATTAGAAATGATACAGAATTTCAAAAAACAAGATGAGATGAATTCAACAATGGTAGTTATATTGCATATTGTCTTCAAAGTAGTTGTTGAGATAATCAGATATAAGCATGCAAAATTGGATAAAAAATAAGCATTAACTGTTCCTTTCAATAAATCAATAGAAATTAGTAGTACAATTATCTTAGCTATCTTGTGTGTGTGTGTGTGTGTGTGTGTGTGTGTCTTCCTTTCCTCCTTTCTTTCTTGTCTCCTTTCTTTAATCCCAATTGTTCTTTCCTTTTGAGCTTTCCCTTTCACAATATCTATTGTACCTTTCAGATTTTATTTATTCTTTCAGGTTCTTACACTAGGGAGATACGTTTACACAGGTGGGTCTGATTTATTTCACTTACAGATATGGTCTCTAGTTGCATCCATTTACCTATAAAAACCTCAAGTTTACCTTTCTTCATGGCTGAGTAATACTTCATTGTATAAAAACACCACATCTTTTTTATCCATTCCTCAGTTGATGGGCATTTGGGTTGTTTCCAAGATTTAGCTATTACAAATTGCACTACTATAAACATGGTGCGCATATATCACTGTGGTATATGACATTTTTCGTTTTTCTCAGAAAATACCCAGAAGGGGAATAGCTCGGTTGAATGGGACCTCTAACTTTAGTTTTTAGAGGAATCCTCACACTGATTTCCATAGTGATTTTACCAGTCTACCCTCCCACCAACAGTGGAGAAGGGTTCCTTCAAACACCATTTTACCTATAGGATAAAAATACATATTTTGATTTTTAACAAAATTGATGATGGCTGGAGTGTATTGAGTTCTGGTTACTGGGCTCCATTCTAAAACTCCAAACATACCCAGTTGTCTTGGTTATTTTTCTCTCATTGCTGAGACAAAATATCCAATGCCCAAATTAAGGAAGAAAAGGTTTATTTAGCTTATAGTTTGTGGAGGTTTCAGTCCATACATGGCTGGCCCTAAGGCATAGTGGCACATGGCAGAGGGCAAACAATCGTGGTCACAGAACACAGCCAAAACCACAAGAGCAAAGGGAGGAATGGTGGTAAGCAGTCTCTTTCCCTCCCTTACATTGTAAACAGGCTACCCCCACCCAGAGGGTATGTAGCACTCATATAATCTCCATGCCCTCCTCTTGCACAGGCTCCGGATGTGTACAAAGTAAGCACCCTGGCTCCCTGCTGAGTCACTTAGTCAAACCTCTAGACTCCTCAAGTTGACACAATGTATCAACCATAATACCAGTCCTAATAACAATCCACATGGTGGGCAAGTTTCTGTTCATGAAGTCATTCATCATGAAACTTCAAGTGGTCAGTGTGAGCACAGAGAGAGAAGCAAAGAGGCAGTGCAAGATGAAGAAGCTAAGTTATCCCATGAAAACATCTCTGAACATGATCACAGTAGCTTAGGCCCAACCACTGCAAAAAATAGACTCTACAGATGTTAAACCAGCTTACTTTACTTAGTATGATGGAATGAATTATCAAATTCTAAACCTTGTCCCGCATAGGTAACTTGAGGAGCTTTTAAGATTTCTATTCTCATCCTACACAAATTAAGTTGTGGTGTTTAGTGAAAGTAGAGAGAATCTAGCATCAGTATTTTTAAAGATCCCTATATGATTCCAATTGCAGAAAAATTGAGGACCACTGACCAATGTGATTTTGGATGTGTTTGATTAAAGCTGGCCCTGGAGTCCTAAATTTCACTTAAAAGAAGACATTGTCTTGCAGGATCTAGAGCCAGATATTCAGATGCAGTGGTGACTACACCCTGATTTCTAAAGTTTTCTTCTTCCTCCTTCCATGATGTGTGCACTAATAATCACTGGAATACTACAGGTGGACAGAGCAATGGCAGCAATATTTTTCACGCACTGTGGTAATATTGGCTAAGTGTACAGAGTGGAGAGTGTTGGGCAGTTAGCAATTATTAGGCTCCCCAAGTTGATTTTGGAACCTGATTATCCCATCTGGCTTTCTTCCATAATCAAATCAGTCATCGAATTACCTCGTCATTTATTCTGCCTACTTAAGTGTATAATAAATAAAAACACCCACTTAAAACAAAACTTCTCTTTTTGCTCCATTTTGCAGAGGGTGAGAATGGAAAAGAATCTTACAAGTCATCTGGACCAATTCCTTCAGCTTGGAGGCTGAAGGCAGGAACCCCAGACTGTGGCCTTATTCTAGCAACAAAGCAGCTGAGACCTCAGGACTGTCCAGCACAGCTCATTGTCACAGGGGGGTGTCCCGGAGGTGACACAGTACCAGGAAGCAGCTGTGGACTCAGGACTGCCGATCATAGCTCACTGTCACAGGGAAACATCCCAGCGGATGACATAGTACCAGGAAGCAACTCAGGAGACTTGGCAGCGGCAGTCTCTTAAGAGAGAGGCATGTGATTCTGGTACCCACAGTGCTCTGCTGTCTTGGGTAAATGATGTATTTGGCCTGGTTTGACATCAATATAGGAAAATAAAAATAAAAAGTTATCGATCAGAACTCCGTCCAGATTAGCCATAGTATAGATGATTTGGCTTTTCTGTGGTAATTTCATTGTTTTCCTGGCAAAGGAAGAAGTGGAAGCCCCCTCAAAGGTTCAGGAGCTGGTCTCCTTCCTTTGCCCAGTTTCTGTATCTGTGACACCTACTTACAGGTCTGGATGATTTGTGACCTCAGCATTGTTGAGGTCCCTGAATAATTCTTAATTTTGTTTGTTTGTGTCACTTAGAGAAATGTAGACGAACTGTTCAGGAAAAGAAGGCGTCATCCTTGAGATAGATTATTAGGGTTCCCACCTCTGATTCTTTACCCCATAATTATATTGTAATATCTAATATACTGGTTACCCATATTTAATAACTTGATATTTTTAAAAGTATAATTCTTCTTTTTTTTTGAGACAAGGCCTCACTATGTAGCGCATGTTGACCTCTAATTCTTGACAATTTTCCTGACAATCAGCTGCCTGAGTGCTGGGATTACAGGAGTGCACATTGTGACTTGCAAAAATACAATTATTATTCTGAAGAGCATTTACATAGAGTAGAAAATGGAACACCAATCATCCCAGATTAAGGTTTCTCCTCAAATTGCCAAAAAAAAGTAGAACCTTACTATGTTGTGACATGGCCAATAAAACTTATCCAACAAAAAAGACAGTTCACTAATGACAATAGGTGTATTTCATTACCAGGCAAAAATGTTTCATTTACTGCCCATGTTAAATATTGCAGAACAGCACTACTACATTATTAAAAAGGCTCTAGTTGCATTAGTGTGGCATGAAATACTAGTCAGCTCTGTTGCAAGGTCAATCACAGGATTTGTGTTGAGCTCACTATGAGCAAAACCCTTGACTTCTTTTTCAGCTAATCAACACTGCTTTTTAAAAATGTACCTGGATATATTTGATTTATATACACTTTGCATTGGCTCCATACACATGTGTTACTTAGGATGCTGGAAACAAAAAGGTAAGTTGCTTTTCTGTATTTAGTTATTTCTTAATCCCTATAAATTGCCCACTCTTAAATTTCCATCTACCCCTATACCTAAAGCACTAACAGAAATTTTAATCACCTCCAATTTAGAAGCTTAGAGTTCTTACAAGCTCTTCCTCCAACTTAGAAGCTCCAACGTAGAAGCTCTTTATATATTAAAAAATATACATTGCACTCCTCAAAAGACTGACATCTCTAAAACCTTCTGAAATTTAGTATTCATCCACTCCAGAGCCATCTCTTCCAATGCCAAAACCTTCCCTCTGTTATTCCCTTGGGTGTAATGCATTTGTATGAAGCAGGAAGGAAATACTGCTGTTAACAGAGATGACTCGCTTCTGTTTCATAGGAGAGCTGCATGCATGGTAGCTTTTTTGCTTAGTCTCATTTAGTTATATGAAGGTAGAGTTCATATGCCTAGAGCTCAGTGATAGAGCTGTTACCATTAGAATGGTTGAAACTAGGAAAATTAAAATTCATTGTATAATTAAAGGTTCAAAATATTTTTCTTTTGGAAGTCCAGGGGGACAATGGATTGGAGATTCTAAAATAGGAGTAGAAACTTCAGGTAGAAGAAAAGATTTAAATAGAGGGCAAGAAAGGCTTAAGGAAAAAAATAAGAGAGAAATGAGACTATTGCCCTGATAAGGATAGCTATGGGACTTTAAGAAAAGTAGTACCTGTGGAAAAGAGAGGTTTGGGAAACTACCTTTATATGGTCAAGGCCCATCCTTTCCTCCATCATTTTTAATGAAATATATAGAGTATAAGCTATCCGCACTAGTGACAACAGGGAAAGACAGTTGCCTCTGTTAATTACTAAGATAATTAAAGGAAAAGACATTAACTAAAAGCATCGGTCATGAGCTGAGCAGTGAGAGGGCTCTGGAGAAATGAGCTGTCACTGTACTATGTGGAAACCATCTATCATTGCCAGAGGCACCTGTGAAAATATGCCAGAGAAGGCCTTCATATAGATAGAGGAAAGCCCCTCATTCCAGAGGAAGGTTCTAGCTGGTACTGACATGAGGGTGATTGCAAAGATCAGGGCACACCAGTTTGAGTTTAAAAACCTTGTACACACTGTCTCATGAGAGAGCACATCCACAGTCTCCTTTCTCTTCAAAATCCTGGTAGGCCTCAGGAGTACAGGAACACAGGGAGGTGCTTGGAGTCGCTCTCTCAGTTGTGGTGATGTTCATCAGAGGACTTCACTCTTGCCTTTTGTCCCTCTGTGTCTTGTTCCTTCAGGAAAACATACGACTATAGGAAAGAACAAGCCACCCTTTGAAGAGGCCACATCCCACTTTTTTCTAAACTCTTAAATGGAAATTGGTGGTATTTAGAAAACAAAAGAAGTGAACTGCAACCATAATATAGCTTTAAAATTGCTGTCTGTGGCCCAAATAAAATGTAACAAGAATTTTATCCTTATTATCAGAGGGAAGATGATTGATTAGGTGGGAGAACAGTGGAGATGCGGGTGGAGAAAACTGTTTGATTATTCGAACGAGCCACCATTTGTATAACTGAGTAACAATAGTGAAGATGTCATTTTGTAAGACAGCATCCATTTTTAATTCCCCAATATCTGCTCTATAATTCTGTTTCTCTTATCATTCATGTGTTATACTGATTTATAACTAAGAAATGCAAAGATAACACTATGTAATACAACAGCCACTGTTAATCCCCTACTATCTTCTATATAATTGTGTATTTCCTTCACTGTTTTTTAGATAACTGAGTAACAAATGTGAAAATATTATGTAAAACAGCATTCATTGTCAGTCCTGTACTATCTTCCCCATAATTTCTGTATTTCCCTATTATTTTTGTTATTCGAGTTTATATTCTCTTATCTTTAAAATAAAAAATTAACCAAGTGACAGAAATTCCCCACAGAGAAAAGAAAAGAAAAGAAAAAGAATTTTATCTTTGTTAGTCTACGTGTTATAGCCAATATCCAGAAAAAATATCTACATAGGTACCAAAACTTTTCACTAAAATGGGACAAGTGAGTAACGACATGGTTCTATTATTCTCACCCTATGCAGATATCGATTTCACAGAACAAACCCATTTCACGTGCTTCGGTGAATGCAGGAGCAAGAGGAGGGTCCATGTGTGCCATGATGCAGGAGCCGCGAATATAAATAGGGACTAAGAACTAAAGTAGAAGCTGGAGTGAGTTCTGAATGATGCGAAACCAGGAAAACAAGGCGATACGACTGGGGTAAGAGCACATTTCCCTCCCAACAGCATTTAAGCTGAAGGCCCTAACCTCCTTCACAGGACTGAAGGGAAGTTTACTCTGGAAGGCTGGAGAATATAGCAAAAAGAATAAATAAATTATGAAACCATTCCTCTATTTGGAAAGCACCCTTTTGGTCTAGACCCTTATTTCAACCTGAGACTTGGAACCAGAAACAGAGGACTTCCGGGAAGATGGCAGACAAGTAGGCAGCAGCAAATCAGTCTGTCTAAGATTTAGAATCCAGTCACTGGAACAATAAGCTTGAGAAGGAGAAGGAGGGGAGTGGATCCCTAGGATCCAGAAAAAGTCTGAAAGCAAAATTGGACCCTAATGAAATTGAAGAAACAGACTACAATGCAGAAAAAGGAAGCAACAATCTGCATTTTCTCCTTGGCTTCTGGCTCATACCAAGAGAAAGGAAGATCAAATCTACAGAGACTCAGTGTAAGTAGGCAACTCCAGAGGCCTTCAGAGAGAACTGCACCATCAGAACAGAGCAGTGATGCCATGCACTACAAGAGTTGGTGAGTGATTCCAGTCAAAGTGTCTGCCATATCCCCTGGAGAGAATACTTGGTCAGACATCATTCTAGGGTCAAGGAGCTGGGGTCAAGGCAGTAAGAGACATCCAGAGAGTTATGAGCTAAATGACTCAGGCCCCACCTCCATGATCAGAGGGCAGGTTCAACCTGAATTTCTGTGGATTTGAAAGCTCCAGAACTGGCATCCCACTCTAACCCTCCTTGCTGCTAGCTTGCTGGGATTATCTGCTACAGATCTGGGCTCTAAGTGCCTCCCATGTCTACCAGCAAGAGCAGAGTAACTCTTTGACTTGGACACAGCCACAAAACTTTAGGTCTCAGAAGATGAAATTACAGAGACATTTTTTAACGTTTTGGGTTTTTTTTAATTTTGTTTATTTGGTTTTGTTTTTTTAAATTTTGGATTGCTTGGTTCTTTGTGTGAATGTGAACACTGTCTTTCAATTAGTGTAGTTTAGTGGTGTTCTTGTTTTTGTTTTCTCCTTCTTCCCTTTCCACCATGTCTCCTTCATCAGTTTCCTGAAGCCTACATGATCTTCCTCTATCCTTTGACCTGGTTTCTAATCTCTTTTTTTTCTGTCATTTCTCTATTTTTTCCTCAACTCCCTTTTAAATTTTCTTCCTTAGAGTAAAATTACTCTATTGAGCATATATTTACTGTATATCATTTTTCAATTCATCTTAGATTTTGTTAGATAGGTATAAATTCTGTACCTAGGCTTAAACGTGGCAAATTATTAGTTTCCAGTTTTTTATTTTCCAATCTGTGTTGCATGCTATTGTTATTACTAATTGTACTACTTTAGCCAAGGTGACATAGTTGTTGTGATCAATTGGTTTTCCTTGCACACCAATATCTAGATTTTCTCAGGGTCATAAACAATATTATAGTCCAGTATCAAAGAACTAGGTGCTAGGCCAAACAGGATACAACACTGCATCCCTAATAAACAGATGAGGCAGGATCTTAGGACAGACTCAAAAGCCAAAATCAGTGATAACCTAGAAAACATCTCTGAAAGGTAACCATTTCCACAAAAGGTCTAAATACTAATAATAAAGCTACCTACCATAAGCAATTTACAAGTCTCAATGCACAAAACAAATAAACAAACTAAAAAATAAAAAATGAGAAAACATGGAAGCAAGATGCAATTCAATAACCCCAATTCACCCAAGACAAATGCAGAGGGCACTGAGATATAAAAAATTAAAAGCCACCCTGCTGAACTTTCTAAAATAGTAGCAGTAGAAGTAAAAAAACACATAAAAAAGTCTCTTCATAAAACCAAAACAGAAGTAATTACACAGATAATTAAAGAGATGACTACCATAGTGAAGAAAATGGTTAGTGAATCTGGAGTAGATACATATTTAAAAAATAGAGAAGAGCTTAGAAAAAACATGGAAATTATGCATGCCCAACATCAAAAAGAACTGGATTCCATTAAAACAGACTCAAATAGAAATTCAGGAAATTAGAAATTCTACTGAAAGTATAGAAGAGTTAACCAATGGGAAGATAAAATGTCAGATCTAGAAGACATTGAGACATATAGAACTCTAAATAGCCATGATCAGGAGAAAAAAAAAAAACACTACACCAAGACATACAATAGTAAAGATTCCAAAAATTCAATGCAAAAACAGAATACTAAAAGCTCTTTGAGAAAAGAAACAAATCACTTATAAAGGAAACCCATCAGAATCACAGCAGACTTTTAGCACAAGTCTTTAAGTCAAAGAGAGCTTGAGCCAAAGTATTTCAAGCCCTAAAAAAAAATCTCCAACCGAGACTGATATACTTCATAAAGTTATCTTTCAAATTAAAGAATACCTGAAGAAATTTATGACCATTAAACCAGCACTCCAAAAGGTTCTGAAGACTACTCTACAAAAAAAAAAAAAGACAATAAAGGCAACAATTCTAAGAATCCCAGTAGAATGAATCCAGAGGGCAAGGCAAGCAATTAAATATAAGAGAAAGTAAGAAATCTAAAAACAAGAAAATAATATAATGACAAAGATAAGTCAATACCTATAGTAATAACCATTAATGTGAATGGTCTCAATTCACCAATTAAAAGAAACAAATTACAACAATAGATAAGAAACCAGATCCAGCGGTATGCTGCATACAAGAAACACACTTAACTTAAATAGAAATTCATAGACTGAAAGTCAAAGGAAAGAAAACAATAGTCCATGCAATAAGAACTCAGAAAAAAGCAGGGATAACCACCCTATTTGCAGACAAAGTGGGTTTTAAGCCAAGACTGGTCAAAGAGACAAACTTAGTTACTATATGCTTGTCAAGAGAACAATCCAAGAGGAAGAGATAACAATCATAAATATATGTGCACCAAGTACCAACTACATAAAACAAACACTAATGGATATGAAAAATCAGATAAGCACTAACACAATTACAATGGGGGACATCAATACCTCACTATCACAAATAGGTCAACTGGACAAAAATAATTAACAAAAAAAATCACGGCTAAATGAAATCTCCTATATTCTATATTATAGATTTTGTGGTTGTAATCAACTATAGTATGATGTACTTTTTCCAGAAGTTTGTGTTATTAACAGAATCAAAGGAAAAACTGAAAAAAAATCAAATCTTAGAAAGGACAGGAAACAGGATGGCTCCCAAGGTTTCAGCATTAACAACCCTCATAGAATGCACCCAGCCCAATGTGTTTCTCTGTGAGAGTCAGAGTTTTGGAGAAAGATTTTTTTACCAAAAAATGTAAGTTTCCTACTCTAAACACAAATGTTACCTCTATTTCACTGAGAATAAAGCAGAGGGTTAGAGAGATGTCTTGGTTACTTTTCTCTCATTGCTGAGACAAAATACCCAATGCCCAAAATGAAGGAAGGAAAGGTTTATTTAGCTTACAGTTTGTGGAGGTTTCAGTCCATACTTGGTTGGTTCTGAGGCAGAATGGCACATGGCAGAGGGCAAATGTTCATGGCAGCAGAACACAGCAAAAACAACCAGAGCAAAAGGGAGGAATGGGAGCAAGCATCCTTTTTCTACCTCCCTTACATTGCAAACAGGCTCCCCTGACCCAGATGTAGCACTCACATGATCTCCATGCCCTCCTCTTCCACAGGCTCAGGATGTATACAAAGTAAGCACTCTGACTTCCTGCTGAGTCACTCAGCCAAACCTCTAGACTCCCCAAGTTGACACAATGTATCAACCATAACAAGAGATTAATAACACTCCCAAGTTTACAGAACCTGAAGGTGATTTTCATATATGTAATGATTTCTCTTGGCTCCTTCCCAAGGCTTTGTCTTTGATAAGTGCTGCTCCTCCTACATATCTCCCCACTCTCTGGGGAATGTTCTCTACCATATTGCTGCATTAGGTTAAGTTTTAGCAGGTCCCTGTTTGGCAGAAAAGAAATCATACTCTGAACGTTTAACCTACAATTATGATGCTCTATTTCTGTTACACTTGTCTTCCTCCTACAGCCAGATTGTCATTTAGACCCTCACATCTGCTGCAGTTTCAACTACTGACTTGTTCTTTCTTCTTTGCATTTTTTTTTGGTCATTAGATGTGATTTTAACTTACCTTAGTCAGCTAAGGTAGCCTGTGATAATCAAGCTCTCTAGCACTGAAACAAATGCCTGAGATAACCAATTTTCAAACAGAAAAGGTTTACTTTAGTTCACATTCTTACACATTTCAGTGCATGAACAGTTGGTCCTATTGCCTTGGGCCTGGGGTGCCATATCATGTAAAGAGCCCATGATTGGACAAAACCATTCACCTGATGACCAGAAAATACAAAATCATAAGAGAAAGGGGCTCATCCCATGATGCCTTGCAAAGGTATGCACTCCTCCAGGGACATGAAGACTTCTGAGCAGGCCTTACGTCTTACTGATGGGTTCCCTGCCCGAGATCTGCTCAATCATCATGGTGACAGCTCAATGCTATGTCTTAATGGTGCCTAGCTCCTTCTCTCCAGACAACCCTGTAGTTTCTTCTTCCCAACTGCCTTTGCCAAAGGCCACGTGCGCCGGAAATGATCCTGTCCCTTTCAACTTCGTCATACTGAGCAGCCTTCGTCAGCTGCCCTGTGCCCTCCCTCAGCAGAATACATATAAACTCAAACGTCGCCCTTTGTCTTCAGAGAGCCAGTACAGCTGCTGTTGAGCTGACTCCCTTGGTACCCGCATTAAACTTTTATATCTTGATTATATCCCTCCTTTTCTCTGCATGGTATTAGACTGAGTATCTAATTTTAGCTCAATCAGTTGGTGTTTTACTACATATCAAGTAGTACACACTCAAGATCCAAACCCTGACCATGGCCATAACACAATACTCTAAACAACATGTGATTATTTTGCTGATAGTCTTTAGGGACTATACAAACTTCACTCACATGTTAGGCTTTATTTTTTTTATTTTTATTTTTTTTTTTGCGGTACTGGGGATTGAACTCAGGACCCTACGCTTGCTAGGCAAGCGCTTATTCCACTGAGCTATATCCCCAGCCCCCATAACACAATACTCTAGATTAGGTAAGTAAAACAACAGAAAGTTATTCTTTGTAGGCTGGGAGTCCACGATCAAAGCACCAGAAACTTCAGTTGGCTGCGGAGGACTCCCTTCCTTACTTGAAGATGGGCACTTTCTTGATGTGCACTCACACAGCAGAGAAACAGTGGGCTCTGTTCTCTCTTTCTTCTGAGGGATCTAATCCCATCACGGAGACCTATGCCATCAGAGCCTCTTTCAAACCTAATTATAGTACCTCCCAAAGGCCTGGCTTCCCAGCCCCATCACACTGGAAGTGAGGATTTCAACATAGGAATTTGAGAACAGGACAGAAACATTGAGTCTCTAACATTACCTGTCATTTCAACAGAAAATAATGAAATGTGATAAAGATAAAATTCTGTAGTTTTATAAATAGAGAGTAATTAGCAGTTCCTAAGGGACAAAAATAAAGAGCGTAGGTTGGAGAAAATATAGGTCTACCCACTGCTTGGCAAGAAGTTTACCTCTTCGTAAGCAATGATAATAACAGTTCAGAATTAATTACATTTAGTAGCTAAAAGAATTTGGCCTAGCAGAAGGACACTCTCTGGTTTTTTGTTTGTTTATTTGTTTGTTTATGTCTTTTTGAGACAGGATCTCGATATGCAGTTTAGGCTGGACTTGAGCTCACTTTGTAGCCCAGGCTGGCCTCAAACTCACAAAGAGCCTCCTGCCTCAGCCTCCTGAGTGCTAGGATTACAGGCATGCACCACTATGCCCAGCTAACGCTCTCTTATTAAAAGTTTCCTACTTTATATTTTAATCCATAATATTTGTCTGTATTTGATTTTATAAAATCTGAAGTAGTCAGGATTCTTAATATGTAATTTTGTAAATGGCTCTAATTAATAGGGAAAATCTCTATTTGTTTCATAAAGGTTATTTTATTAAGCTACTAATGTTCCTCATTTTATAACACCATGAATAATTATTAAGGGAAATAAACCTTTTTTACTGAAATTTTAGAATTATCTATTTTAGCATTTGAGTATGTGAATGCTGGTGATTGTAACATGTTTACATGCTCAGTTGGATGAATAATTTTCTTTTTCTTCCTTTGGAAATTATTTCTTCCTCAAATAAAGTCACCCTCTAAGCAAAAGCATTCAGTTTTTTTTTTCTGATGTAAAGCCACATTATAGGCTGTGGGTGGTGGTGCACGCCTGTAATCCCAGCACTCCGGAGGCTGAGGCAGGAGGATTGTTGTGAGTTCGAGGCCAGCCTGGGCTACAAAGTGAGCTCAAGGCCAGCCTGAACTGCACAGTGGGACCCTGCCTCAAAAAGACAAATAAATAAATAAATAAAGCCACATGGAAAATAGAAAATATTCAAATGGGAAGAGGCAAGAGGGAAACGAAAGTAAGAAACTGAGAAAAGAAGGAAAAAATGGAAACAAAGCTTTTGTAAATGGGGAGAGGAGGAGAAACAGAAGGGAGGGGAGGGGAGTGGGACAGAGAAGAGACAAGTTCTATCATGTACAAGTACAAATTCTCTACCATGAATGTGACCCTTACGTGTACCTAAAATATACCAATAAGATCTGATTGGGAAAAAAAAATAAAGATTCAAGAATAGATAGCCTCAAAAAAAAAAAAAAGAAAGAAAAGAAAATTAACCTATGGTTCTTTGTACAGTATTTGTTGATTTTAAGATAACTGGAGTGCACTATTAATTGTCTATCAAAATCATTCTTCCTACTTCATAAAACAGAACTTTTCTGGCACATTTCCACCCAGCTAGAGACGATCAGACGGACGTAATGAAGTGATACTGTTCTCAGCGGCATACGAATAGATGCAACGCGTTCCACCTGCCTCAAGAAGAGTAGCGTCTCTCCGCTTGTTCTGCTCCCTTGTCCTATAACACAGAGCACACAGAACAGAGGGAGCCCGGAGGACCGCAGAGCACGTGGCCAGGAGTCCGGGTCTCCGGATGATGGATCTCATGAAGCACAGCCCCTCACCGGTCTAAGCTACCTTCTTCCTTAAACTGTACAGAAGCTTTTGAAAGGTACATTCTGTCTTTTAATACTATATGTGTGGTTTCATGAAGAAAATATAGGAATATATGACATTGTTCCTTCTATTATTGAGATTATAATACAGTCAAGGAAAAAGCTAATACAGAAAAGACAGTTTAGAAAATTAAGTGCCTTATTTAACTATTTGCAGAAAAAGAACTGGATCATTCGTCTATGAAGACGGGAGAAAAGATTTGAAATGTGTGTGTAGCCAGGCATGGTGGCGAACACCGGTAATCTCAGCACTGGAGAGCCTGAGGCAAGGAGGATTCTTGTGAGTTCGAGGCCAGCCTGGGCTACAAAGCAAGCTCAAGGGGAAACCATGTCTCAAAAAAAAGAAACAAAAGAAAAAGGAATGTGTATGTAAAACCACAACAGAAAGAAAGCCACTCAAATTCTACGGTTGGGGGAAATAAATGAGGCAAAGCAGAAAGGAGAATATCATGAGAAGAAAATGGGGCAAAAGCGGACTTACAGGCAGGAGGAGAAAAGGCTGAGCGAATGCGGTCAGGCAGCTTGTGCAGAAAGAAGGTTCTTCACAGTGAAATGGCATATGTATGATGCAAAAGAAGCAGTCCGGCATGAGAAGAGAGTGCAAGCAAGGATCGTGACTGCCAGGCAGTCCCGGAGGGGACTGAAGGAGAGCAACGGAACAGCAAGATACACACGCTCTCCAAATACTCACTTGCAGCTGTATAAACCCATATAAAAACCAGTTTTAATGAAGATCCGTTTCCCTGTATCAATAACGCAACAACCTTTCTGCCATCAAGATGATTTAATTCTTACTCATTTACAGTGAGTGCTGCCCTCGCCACACCTGTAGTGTCCTCCCAAAGGCTGATGGGAAAGACTTGGTACTAGGATGATACTACCAGGCGGCGCTGGACCCTGAAGAGGCAGGGCTCCGTCCTTAGATCACTGACAGCGTGCTCTCAGAGAGGGCAGCAGGACGCCGGCCCCTCCCTCTGCTCTCCCATTTGCTCCTCTTTCCCTGACACATGCTCCCTCCACTACGTGCTATTTCACCTCAGCCCCGAAGCAGCAGGGCAGTAGATGATAAACTGGAACCTTCAAAACTGTGCATCAAAGTAAACTTTTCCCCTAACAAGTTGATTATGTTAGGTTATTCATTTTAGTGGCAGAAAGGTGACTAATACAGTGCGATTAGTTTAGTCAGTTATTTCGTGCACAAAATAGTATTTTATCACTTTGGCAAACCCGGTAGCAAATACAACGAATGGTATATAGGAAGGGTGCATATTTTTTTGTTGAACTAAATTAGAAGCTACGTTTCTTTTGTAAAATATATATGATATACGTGGTGATGAAGGTGGCTTCTCATGGAACAGCACTTTATAGGCTATTTAATTTTTTAATTTAGAATAAAGTCTTTGACAAGCAACGATGTTGTGATCACCAATTGTACTTTAAGTACTTATTCTTCAGGGACAGTATTATGCTAATCACATTAGTCTTCTCTTTATTCATTCTTTGAGCAAATGTTTGCTGAATGCTACACACAAGCATAAAGACCACCAGGCAGGGCCGGGGATATAGCTCAGTGGGACAGTGCCCACCTGGCAAACACGAAGTTGTGAGTTCAATTCCTGATACTCAATTTAAAAAAAAAAGACCACAAGGCAGGAGCCACGTGATGTGGCCTTTTGGCGGGCTCAGGAGCAGCAAGTCAGTCACCGTGACGGGGGCACAATTACTGGAGGAGAGGAGGGAATAAGTCACGGGAAGGAGCTGCTTCTTTTAGGGTGCATAAGTCTTGGATAGAAGTTTTGATAGAATAGAAATAGAAATAAATTACATATTACATACACATTACGGAAATAAATATCTCCGTGGTTAATTTATAATCTTAAGATCAACCCCAAACAGTGATTCTTATTCTGTGACACCACAACTACACTTAAAACTTCAGTGGCTCTTTCTTCAAATATGCTGACTCCAAGGGTCACCTGGCACCTGAGGAAAACCCCTAACAGGAAGCCAGAGATCAAAGAGGACAGCGCAATAAAGTCAGAGATCAAAGGGGACAGTTCACTAATGAGTGGGTAATGCTATGCTAAAAATCTATCATCTGTGGAGGGCATACACTCAGGTTTGTAATTTCAGCTATTCCAGAGGCTGGGGCAGTAAGATCTCAAGTTCATGACGACCTGGACAAGTTAGTGAGGGCTTGTCTCAAAATAAAAATTAAGAAGGGATGGGCACACAGCTCAGTGGCAGAGCTCTTGCTTAACGTGAGAGGCCATTGGTTTAATCCTCAATATCACAAAATAAAACAAACAAAAGAGCTATCATTGGAGTCCTCAGGACAGTGACAATATCTAACAGCAAAACTTCACAGTAAGTTCGAGCAGGAGGGTAGAGGGATTTTTTTTTTTTTTTTTGTGGTACTGGGGATCGAACTCAGGACCCTGCACTTGCTAGGCAAGCGCTTATTCCACTGAGCTATATCCCCAGCCCCGGGTAGAGGGATTAAATAAAAGATCCAGTAAGAAAACAAATGGCCCAAGAAACCTAAAACCTAGTTCTTTGAGAAGATTGATGAAATCAATACTCTTCTGAACAGTAGATTCAAGAAACAAGAAAGCACAAATTCTTGATGTCATAAATGAGAAAGGGGACATCAATATAGATCTCATGAACAGTAAAATAATAAAAGGATAACATGAGTAACTCTATGCCCAGTTTGATAACCCAGAAGAAACGGACCAATATCATAAAAGACATGTCAAACTCCTGAAGAAGAAATCAGCAATATGAGTAGGTCTGTGTCTATAAAAGAATTGAATCTATAATCACTTTTCAAAATAGAAAGCACTAGGCCCACATGGAATCACTGGTGAACTCTACCAAGAATCATTTAGGGAAGAAAGTATATTGGTTCCTTAAAATCTCTTTTAGAAGGCAGAAACAAGGGGGGATACTTCCTAATTCATTCTGTGAAGTCAGCACTATTTTAATCCTAAACCTTACAAAGACATTGCAAGAAAAAAACACTACAGACCACTAGCAATTGGATCAAACAATGCATACAAATAATTATACACCAGAACTAAGTAAGGTATTTTTCAAGTATGCAAGGCTGGCTTCACATTTGAAAATGAAATAGTATAATCCATCACATCCACAGGCTAAAGTACAAAAATCACAACAGGTAACAGATGCAGGAAAAGTATCTGACAAAATCCAACACCCATTCATGATAAAAACTCTCAACAAATTATGAATTTAAGAGAACTTCCTTAACTTGATAAAGAATTTCTACAACAATAAAACAAACAAACAAATAAAACCTACAGTTAACATCATACTTAATGATAAGAAATTTGAAATTTTCCTACTAGGATTGTGACTGGCCATTTAGACTCACGCTCAGCTCTCTGCTGACCGAATCCAAAGAGGCCGTACATGTGGTTAAAAAATGAAGGGATTTATTCAAAGCTAGCTATGAGGAATTGGAGGAGCCTGTTTGTCTCAAATCACCATCTCACCATTTACGGGTGGGTAAGGGTCTCTTACAGGAAGAAAAGAGCGGAGGAGCACAGAGAGATGACAGGGATCGCCATGCTGGCTTCATCTCTGGTTCAATTCCCTTTCTGGGTGGGAAGTAACCTGATCTCCAACCTCTGGGCTCACTCACATCTGCATATCCGGTCACTTCTTTCAGAGTGAGGGGGAGGAAGAGTTGGTTCTGTGCCGGGGGCGAGGTCTGGAGAAACTGTTTATCTCTACAAGGAAAAAGTCTAACTTTGAAAATTCCATTCTGCAGTGCATGTTACAGGATCAAGGCAAGTGTGTCTCCTCTCAGCGCTCCATTTCAGCACCATACTGGAAAGACCCTATCATTAGTCTGATGAGAAAGGAAATCAAAGGTAAACACGGATAGAGGACAGAACTGTGTCTTGGTTAGCAGATGGCATGACGATCCATAGAAAATCTGAAAGAACTGAGAACTGCTGCACTAACGTTCACGTAACAAGTTTTAGGGTCTGAGATTAATATACAAAAGTTAGTTGCTTTCCTTCAAAGACAGGTGAGAAGGTGTGAGAGGATCTGGCAAATAAGGGAAGGATTTGGGAGAGCAGGCAGCATAGCTGTTCAGATACGACGTAAATGGCATCATCCCTGGAGCCCTGGAGGAAGACAAGTGGACCGGCAGTGAGCCAGAGCATCAGCTGAAGGTGCTCTGCATGGCAGGGGTAGTAAACAAAAATGAGTCTGGAGACTTTTAAAAAGCATTAAAGACCACTGATACGCGCTCCAGAACACTTGGCAGCCTGAACTGATGATATCTCTCACCATATGCAAGCAAATCAGGGGAAACATGGGGACATTTAAGAATTCTCTGGGCCCATGGATCCAATGTGACAAGTAGTTTCATCTCCTGTGCTAAAATCTATACTAAAGCAAACTTTAAGATGGTGAGGGTGTTGTCATTATTCCCAGAAGTGGGTTGGACAGACGCGCACTGGCCTGAAGTCACTTAATAGAGAGTCAGTAATTGATGTATCGAGAATCCAAATATGCTGCTCTCACTTCAAACCTTTCAGAGTTAAACCACAATGGGAGCAGAGAGGGCCAGAAATACAGGGGATGGGGAAGAGGCGATTTCAGGGTCTGCAGAATCTGAAGGTTAAATTTCCTACTGCTGGTTTTTCAGTAAAGTGAGCAATTTCCCTGACTTTGGCTTCATGAATAAAAACGGAAAATTTGACTACTGAATAGAACTCTACAAAATACCAGATGCTCTACTTGAGCAGATTTTCCCTGGGTAAATAAATTTCACTTTAAAATATGAACCAAGCCTCAATGAGGCCACAACAATTTTACAGAAAAATATTTTCAAAATTCATAAAACAAAACAAAACAAAAAGAACAGCAAAGAGTTTTAATTAACTTTTCTTATTTAATCAGGACACAAATTCAGAATAAGCTTACATGTGATATATTTGGAGGGTGAGGGAAGTGGAAATATTGCAATATAAATTGACCTAGAATTGGAAATGCAGTTAACAAATTTGCAGCTATGGGGTAACTCCAGTTCCCTATAGAGGTCACAGTGATATCAAAGAAAGACATGCTTATACATGAAGTACTGTTAGTTTTGTAACATTTGAAGGTCAGTGGAACTCTCTGGGGTCCTAATATTTCTAGTTAATTCCTTGACATTGAAGTAAATATTAGGAATGAGGTCCCACAAACTTAAAAGTGAATAGCACTGCATGAAAAGAGTGGATAACAGTACACCAAGATTACAACAATAAATGTTATAGGTTCTGTTTTATTTTATCAATTTCTATTCTTACTTGTATATTTCTTAGACCTGTTCTGGTACATAGGATTCCAGCTTTTGGACTGTTACAGAACCACTGGTAAAGACCACGGTATGCACTAGACAATAGATCTAACACAGAAAGGATGATGTTTTATTACCCTGATTCCTATTGCTTTGCCTTTCAAAGCAATCAATACATTCCACTTTAATGTAACTAGAGATTTTAATGTTCAATGAAAACACCACAGTCCCAGTGAGTTTTTTGTGCTTGGACTAAAGGATTCCCATATTCATTTCTTAATCAATAACTAAAGTTAAAGACTTAAGTAATTATGTTTTAGAAGAACACAATCCTTGTTCAGTTCTTTCATTTGTGAGGGTTTTCTGGTCATTTTTTTTCTTGAGTGTAGACAGAAGTGTTTTTAGATTACTTGAGATTTATCTATTATGTTTACTTAGAATTATATAACTATCAGGGGTATAGGAATGTCTAGTTACTTTTCTCATTGCTGAGACATCCAAAGTTAAGGGAGGAAAGGTGTATTTGGCTCACAGTTCACAGGGTTTTCAGTTCCTAAGCACTTGACTCCAAGGCAGATAAACATCACAGAGGAAACAGTCTGTCGGTAGCCAAGCAACAAGGGACAATCACAATTCTTTCTATTCCTTATATCATATCCAGGCTACTCAGGGTGGGTAACACTCACACCCTTAATCCTACTGCCTTTGATCCTGGCATTGCACCCTGAATCAATCCCAGCATCACACACTCTAGATCCAGCCACCTCTGAGAAAAGCCCCACCTATGACCACACAAGGCTTTGGGATGACATCTAGACACAGCCATAACAAGTAACGTTTTCCAATTTGCACTGTGTGGTTGAAAAACTTAAAACTTTTCCTCCCACGATCTGACAAATATAAAATTTAAAATACCTCATGGATTATGTGTATATTATGTTTGTGCAAAGTGCGTGCGTGCGCATGTGTGCTTTGGCTGATCCATGGTTTCTGCAGCATTGTTCAGCATTACAAATATAAACTTTTCTTAAAAGCCTTTTTACATTATGATACTGATTCAGAAATTTTTCTAGAAGAAATATTTTATGAGAATTATGTTCTTCTGAATAACCACTAATGATTTTAATAATTATTCATAATACACCCTTGCCGATCATTTTAAGGACATTACTCTGTAGTCACTATTCTGATACATTTCTGAATTGTGTGTTATTATATAGTGTATCATCTAACATGATTCATAACTTAGACAAAAATGCCAGATTTTCCCACACTGGAAGTCCTATAAAATATTTAATTCAAACCAGACTCCCCTAAAAGCAAAATCAAAAGGAGAGCATTTAAAAATCCAAATTTTTATATTTATAATTATCTTTTACAGTATGTTCTAGAAAAAGTGGTAAGAAATTAAAAATCTAGAATGCTTTTCATGAAAGATACATGTTATAATATTTAATAGCACTGTATTTGTGTGTGTGTGTGATTAGAAATTAAATCCAGGCCCTCACAGATAGTAGGCAAATGTTCTATTGCCGAGTACCTCTCCAGTCCTTTTAAAAAAAATATTTTAAGACAAGGTCTTGCTAAACTAGTCAGGCTGACCTTGAATTTGTGATCTTGCTTCACCCCTGGAGCAGCTGGGGTTTATAGGCCAGCACCATCTTATCTGGCTTGCATTGCATTTTACAGATGTGTCATAGTAAAGTATTCCTGTAGACCTTATTCCAAATGTATCAAATGCAGCGCTGGGAGATCTGTGAGCATGTCAGCTTCTTAAACTGTATTATTTTGCTCTGATAGACAAGGAAGAAGTCCAGAGCTTTGAATGCACATTCTTATGAAAATTCTGAACTGGTTTTAATCCACACTTTAGTTTTGTATTTTACCCAATATGGAGATAAAATGTGTCACTTGTACTCTTGTGTGTGTTTGTTATTCTACCTGTTTCCCCTGTTCCTGCTATGTTTTAAAGCCTAGATGAGGTCTTGGCTCTCCACGGGCTGAAGTTTATACTCCAGGGTAAACAAGTTTTATCCCATTCCCACAGCTGGTCAGCTCCCCAACCCACCCCAAACCCATTCCTGCATGATTCAGCTATTTATTGCTAAATGACAAACTATCACATTATTTTGCATCTTTAAAAAATGTGCATGCTATTTCCCAAGATTCTGTAAGTTGGCTACTCTCAGTGGGGAGTTCTGCTGTACTGCCATGAGTCACTTTTGGTATGCATTTAGCAAGCAAGCTCAGCTGAGATTGCTCAGCTTTCTGGTGACAACACATAGTATAAGAAATGGTTATAGTACATATCTGGTACGTAGCTTGTAAGGAGGAAAGCATTACCTTAGCTCACTACTTCAGAGGTTTAAGTCCATGGTTGTTTAGCCTGTTGCTTGGGCTTGTGAAGAGGTAACACCTCAATAGGACCCTGGGCATCATTCCTGTGAAGTACTTTATTAACTATGTGTTCATAGGATTATTTTGATAATTAAATGAGTGAATATATATAAAATCTTAGAAAAAAATCCCTAAGAACAATGAGCTTTAAAAATGAGTTGTATGTAACCTATCATTATGTAACATAGTGACAGCTGTTTGACTATGCCTCCTGGAGCAGTAAAGTTTCTGTGTTATGAAACTTAATCATTAATCCTGACTTCCGTTGCTCTCACTTCCTGAGGAGTAACAGTAGGAAGTTTCTTCTCTACTGCTATTAATTTCATTATGCAGTGAAGGTTTCTAAACTATAATTTCTGGTCAGTGGAGAGCAGGAGATCACACAAACTATACATTAGCCACTGGAATTGTTTTAGGCGTAGTGGCATCAGAGAACAATGAATGGGACATCCACAAAGGTAAGTTGGGTTATACAGCTAAAAGCTCTTTCACAAATAGGACTTGACCCCCCTATTTATGAGTCTTCATAAATTTCTTCAGTAGGACATAGGCTTGAAGGGGAGGTATGTATACAATAAACGCTGTGTTTGATAGCATAATAAACAATGTGCTTTCTTGTCTGTTTGGAGCCAGGTGGAGCTAGGCTGCAAATCCAGCTCCCTAACTTACTACCTTATATTTGTTTTTGAGCGGGTTATTTAAACTCAGTTTTGGATTTTTGGTCTGTTAAAGAAACATAGAGGAAGGATGGATAGAGGAGATGGGAAAGCGGGAAAAGAAACATCAAGCAGTGGTGGACTGACTAACGACGACCCTGGGATGGCCAGTAGAACTGTGTCAGCATGGGCCTAGGTGTGGAAGGCCCCCCTGAAGACTGTTGCTGAAATGACTTAAAGGAGACTGGGCAAGGTCTCAGTTGAAACGCAGCTGATTTAGATTTACCTGGAGAACACAGCTATTCTCCGAAAGTGCTCAGGTCTTCACTGTCATTGAGGATGGCTGCGGTTTTCTTCTGGGGAACTTCTGGTCCTTACCTTGAGCATTGCTTCCTGACTCCAGTGCAGACCCCTCAGCCTGCTAACACAGATCCTCCATGCCACTGGCACAGACTTTCCAGCTCCCACCGCTGACCTTTGGGCCTTCCCAGTGCACATCTTTGATAGGATTTGCATAAGACATTGCTGCAGGTTCTAGGCCTCTGGCTGGACTTGTGCAGGACTTTGCTGTGGGATCCAGGCCCTGAGCTGGATTCTTTAGGTCTGTAACACGCAGACAGATCTCTCGCTCTTCTGCCTTTGAATTTTTGAGTGACTATTATAAAATAATCCTGTTATGTGTCCTATACTAAATCTTGCAAACCCTGACTACAACACAAGATATATCACGTACAGGTACACATTCCCCAATGATGAATGTTGTCATTATGTATATTTAAAATGTTTCAATAAAATTAAAAAGATAAAAAAACACAAAGAATCTCTACTTTGACTGAGTTGTCAAGTGAGAACACAAACATCGAGGCCTACCAAAGTGTCTACACGTGAAGCCACCTAATGTATCCATTTGCTTCCTTCTAGAACCAAGGACCAAGCATTCCAGAGCTGATGGCTATTGTTTAGGTTGTACATTTTATATTTCTAAAGAAAAGAAGAGATTTGATAGAATAACTATTGCTAAACTCTATTTTTAATGCAATTTTTACTACCATGTATTGTCCTAATATAATAATTATTCTACAGCCGGGGATATAGCTCAGCAGCACAAGCACCTGCCTAGCAAGTCCAAGGTCATGAGCTCGATTACACTATGGATCTGCTTTATGAAATAATTTTGTGTTCTGTTTCTGTACTGTAAAATACAAATTAATTTCCCAGTTATTAACACAATCATGGAAAAACATCCTAAAAGAGGAGGAAAAACATTCGTTAAGTTGCTAAAATTTTAAAGACAAAAATGCCATGCAAGATGCAAGCACTCCTTTTCTCCTTGAGTGGTGTCCCACGGGTTACCAGAATTGAGTGTAAGGCCGACATTCAGGATCAGCCACTTAGTGTTCGAGAGTCAAGGACAATGACCTGAGGTCCTGGGTCATGGGTTCCTCCTCCCCATCGATCTGCAGGATGAGGCTGGTCATTTTAAGAAGTCTTCCCTTCAGACTGGGAGAGTACGCGGGCGTGGGCGTGAGAGTGCGTGGCTGTGAGGAGGCCGTGCCAGGTTCCCTACCCCGGACTACCCTCTCCCCGAGGGTTCCCTGCTGCGCGCCGGCGCCGCCGCCGCTCCACGTGGCAGGTCAGGATTGAGCGGCGGGCAGGGCTCCCGGCCTTCCAGCCCGTGCTGCGCCGCCGCGGTCCTCCACCGCCAGGGGGCGGGCGCGGCTTCCCGGCGGCCGGGCCCATTGGTCGCGCGGGGTGGCGTGGGCGGGAGGAGGCCGGAGGCGAGCTGGCTTCCTCCTGGCCGCGGGCGACGGTGCGGGAGGCCGGGGACCTGGGTGCGAGCGGAGCGCGAGCGGAGGGGCGCCCCGGCGGGACCGACAGCGGGAGGCCGGAGGCGGCGAGGCGGCTGGGCTCGGGGTGAGAGGCGGCGGCGGCGTCCGAGTGCGGGCCGGGTGCGGGGCCGGGGTGCGGCGCGGGGCTGGAGTGCGGGCCGGGCCGGGGGCGGCGCGGGGCGCGGGCGCAGCCACACCGAGCCGACCCGCCCCGCGGGAGCCGTCCGTCGGGCGGGCTCGGGCCCCGCGCGGCTGCGGCCGTGCGCCGAGGGCCGCCCCCCTGCGAAGTCGGCGCGTCCCGGGAGCCGCTCCGTGTTGCCTTCGGCCGGCGTCGGCGCGCGTGCCCGCTGTCAGGGCTGGTCGGCCGCGAGGCCCGCTCTGTCCGGGACGGCTGCGTGCCCTCGCCGCGGTCTCCTTGAAGAAACCTGGATGTATGCGTACAGTGCAACTACATGATTGTTAATGGCTCGTCCCGTGCCAGGCACCGCTGCGCGTGCTTTCGCGTGTACACTTACTTATTGCAACTGGGTGAGAAAGTGCTTTTGGGCGACGCTCCCGGTTTTACAGAGTGGAGCGCGAGGACGTAGAGAAGTTAAGCAGAGGCCGAGGCCGAGGCCGAGGCCCGCAGCAGATCCCAGCCCCTCCGACCTGCGAACGCCTCTCAGGAAAGTGCTGTCCTGTCAGATTTTCCACGTTTCTGAAAACGCCGCTGTTACTCATAAGAGTGCCTGAAGGAATACGGAGGTCTCCTTTTAACTTAGTAAAAATTAGTTAAGTTCCCGAATGCCATTCCTTATCTTGACTGGTAAGGTTGATGCAGAGGCCAGCACGGGTGCTCCTGTTACCTAGACCCAAGTCACACACATGGTTACAATATCATGTTTTGTTTATTCATTCAGTGAGTCGGTTCCTGTTGATTTTATAATCTCTCCTTTAGAAGGTTTGGGATAGCAGCACGGTACCAGGTGTTCCACTTAATGATGCCGCTTATTACCTGCAGTTAGCGGTCATTAAGAGTATTGAAGGGCATTGGTCAACAGAAGGGAATGTTTAATTTTTTCACTTGATATATTTTTGGAAAATTTTACAACTGAAGCCTTTTTTCATATTCTTTGCAGGAGGCTACTACTGGTCTTGATTTTTAAAATTATTTTTTGTGGTAGAAATAGTGTGTTGATTCTGTGTTTTACCCATGCCCCTTTGAGCGGGTGGAACCACTGTTCCATTTCTTTGAAGGTTAACTGATAAGAATTGTGTCTACTGTGAGGCATTTCGGTTCTACAGACGGCTGAAGGGACAGTGAAGGGAATTCTTAAAAGAGTAGCGAGCGGAGTCTTCCCGACTGGTATAAAGCAACACAGTTATTGGAGATGAAGGCAGCGGTTACACTGCCTGGAAATGGGCGCCTTTTTCGGATCTTGTTTTTAGCAGCCCGAGGTGGGTACTTCATTACCCCATGTAGGTTCATCTTGTAAGTAAAATGTGTGTAGGTGTATTTGATCATTCTTCAGCATCTGTTTGTCCTTCCTTCTCCTAGATTGTATAGTATAGGACTAGATAGTGTAGATTGTACTCCATCCGGCTATAGAATTCTTGAAGGAGCAAGCAGAACTCACTTGTAGAATTCTGTCTTGTTTTCTCAGTTTGGTATGTTTGTTCTCTGAGTTCCAAAAATTTAATCGCATTTCTTCAACTGGATTATATAGCTTTTTAAGCAAAATTCCTGCTTTGATAGAACTATTCCTGAGTAACTTGAAACCTGGTAGCCTGTTTCAGCCACGCGAAGAGAGACATTTCTCCGGGTTTTTCATTGTCTGCCTCTCCTTTCACCCCCACAGGAGACTTGGCCTGGAGACCTGCTGATTTCCAGTCCTTGTTCAGAAAAAAATGAGGAATCTTGTCATTTTTGTCCTAGGTCTGTCTCACTTACACCCCGCTTCCCCTTTGTGTGTTTGGATTAGTGTACTGTAGCTTTGAAGTCCTCAGAGCTGAGCATGAATGAGAATCGCCAGGGAGCCTGCTGCAGTCAAGAGCCTTTAATCCTCCTAGGATTCTGATTGTCCAGGTCTTCAGCTGGGTCAGGAATTTGCACTGGAAAAAGCAGAGTCATAATTCTGGTATCCGTGATGTGGGTAATATTGCCGTTGGGGCTTCATAGAACGTGACAGGCTCTTTCATTGAGTCTATTCCCATAGGTCGTAAGGCTCACCATACACCATTTCATATCCTACTAAGAAACAAGGAAATGTGCTTATGCACCTCGCCCCAAGTTTAGACACATTAATGAGGAGAGCAGTGCCTCTTAAAATCAATAATACAGGGTTTTAGGTGTCTGTGGAACTAAGGGGCCCCTCTTATTATGTTAAAGTTTTATTATGAGGCATAGAATGGGATAAAAGAATTATACCAGCTTTCTTCTGATATCTTACCGTGTGAAATTTCTATAAAATAAGTTTATACAAAGTGTCCTTCCTTGCCATTGGTTTGTAATGAAGATTGTATTGGTGACTTTTAAATGCAACTTAGGTGTATCTTGAGGGATCTTGTACTCCAGTTTGACCCTGTGGGATTTTCCTGACTTTCATTTCCAATCATTTTTTCTACATGCATGGCTCGGTGCAGAAGTCTTACAGTCCACTGACATATTTACTTAATGTCACTTTGACGCCAGGTGCAGCGTGATGGTGTGACGGTCTTTTCCTGTGGTTCTTTCCGGTTCCCAGTCTGTGGCCGGCATCAATGCCAGTGAGTTGATGACGCACATTTCCACCAGCCATGTGCTGGGCTGTCACGAGAAGCTTAGGATGTGGTGGGCACCACATCTGTGACAGAGTAGCCCAGAACTCTGGCTACCAGCTCAAAAAGAAAAGCTGTGCTATCTTACTGGGTGCTGAAAGAGTGTGTATAGGTTAGGACAGGTCTTTCCCCCCAAAGTGAGAATTCAGTGAAAAGCCCAACCCCCTGCTGTGATGTGTCCTGCAGCGGTGGAGAAAAGTGCCCAGCTGTGTTAGATTTGGGAAGGAGGTGCAGAACACAACTCCATTTCAGTTTTAATCCCTTAACATGTGTTTGGAAAACATGGTGAAATGCTTGTTGACCACCTGGAATATCTCCCAAGTCAGATGCCTCACATTTCTGATGAGGAATGAGGAACTCTAGGATTTCTCTAGCTGAATTACACAGACTGGAGGAGTATTAAGAAATTTTGATGTTGAAGTGGCTTGAGTTGGAACTCTGGGTGTAGCCTGTGTGGACTGTCAGGCGTAGCTGCTTCACACTCCAGTAAGATTCTGGGGCAAAGTTGGTCTAGGCTGGACACTTACAATGACTGAACTGACCTGTTTTTAGGGTTTTGGTTCTACTAAATACTTGTTCTAGTAAGATTTTAAACACCACATTCTGTTAGATGTACAATGTGTCTAACGTAGTCATAGCAGCTCCGATAGCATACTGAGTTTTTAAATGTTAATAATCTTCCAAATGAACATAATCTCACCCTTCTCTGTTTATTTTTAAAAGTTTGTTCAGCCTGGCAAAGATACAGGTGTGTACCTTCGGATGAGACCTTTGGTAGCAGTCTCTTATTTACTATAGAAATAACTTGAATTACTAGAGGAAAAGTTTGTAAAAGCAAGCTTTTTGGAATTTGAAAATTAGTTAAGCATCAGATACACAGTTGTGCTTTTTTAAGCCCATCACATACAAACACCTATGTAAAGGAAACAAGAGTGTTAACTTCCCACTAAAATCATCTTATAGTTAATGAAATGAAGTTTAATTTAGTGTGATTAATTTTTATCTATTTATGTCTCCTGGAATTGATTTGTATCTAAGTTCATTCTTGTCTTCATTATAGATGGACAGCTTTATCTACAGAAAGGAAAAGAATTTTTTGAAGGTTGATCCAGTCTATTGTTTCCTCTAGCAAACATGCCGCTTTCCAGGGAGGGCGGTCAGTTAGGAAAATGGCAGAGCACAGAATTTAGAGTTGTTCGATCAGTCCTCGCTCTGTGATACTATTTCTAAGAGAAGCAGTGGCAACCATGTGGAAGCTGTATAGCCTGCAAATAACCCAGAGACAATGTTGGACTATTAGGGCATGGTCACAAAGCTTTTAATTCTTTTATTTTAGATTTTTTAATTAGAAGCATTTTTTAAATTCTTCTCTCACAACTTGGTAAATTGCAACTCATAGACCTATGTGGCCCACAAGCCAAGGTTGATTTTCACATTTAAGTGGAGTGAAAAGTTAAAAGTAAAAAAATTTAATAGCACATGAAAACTTTAGGAAATTCAAATTTCAGTGTCTAAATATAGCTTCACTAGAACATGAGTGGATTGTTCATTTGCCCATTTTTGGTGGTTGCTTTTCAGTACGTGTGTGAAGTGGAGCAGTTAAATGGCTTTTACAGAAGTTTCTCAATAATCCTGTTTTGATCACAGATGTACAGTTATTTATTGCATGTAATTTAATGTCATGTTCTTATTTGTAAATGTGAGAAAATACTATAGTAACTCTCATAGTTGTAGTATTCTTTTCATTTCAGTATTGCCTCTTTTTCCTCTCTATTTTAAATACCCTCCCACAACTTAATATTTTACTTTCTGGTCTTGATCTTTTAGTCTGGGTTCTCCAGAGAAGCAGAGCGAAGAGGCAAAATATAGACTAGATAATATGTTGCCGTGTAAATGCTCACCAGTAGATAATATAGATTATAAATGTAGATGCAGATAAATAATATATGTATTTCTCATTTATAAATATGGAAATTATACGTGTGCAGATAGATAACATAGCTATAGATCACATCAATAAATTCTGGGATAACATAGACATCCCTTATAATAAACTACATATGCTTGTAGATATGTAGTTTGCTATAAGAAATTGTTTCATTCAGCTTGGGGGCAGAGGAGTCTAGAATCTGCATTTGACAAGCTGGTAACCCAACAGAGCCAGTAGTATAGTTCCAGTCCATATCTGAATATAGTTCCCTAGCTTAAAGATAGAGTGAGTTCTCCATCTGTTAGAAAAAACCTTTTTCTCTACTCTCATGCACTGTCAGTACAAAAGTCCTCAAAAGACATGGGGATTTCCCCTCTCTAGAAAACTGCTGTCAGTTCCAGACACTAGCTAGGTGCCCTGTAATCCATTTCAGCTCTGTTGCTTGACCTGGAAGTAGTGTCAGATACCACAGGTAGAGGGCTGTTTCCACAACCATCCCTTCCACTTAGGCCCTGGTAGGTTTTACGTGTACTCCTGGTGAACTGGCCATGCACTGGTGTTTGCACAGCCTCCTTCTGGGTCTCAGCTGATGTGCTTCAGTGGCTCACAGAACTCATAAAAGCACTTAGACTGACCACTTTGTGATGAAGGGTATTATGAAGGATGAATAGGTGCCTAGGTGAGGTGTGTCTGAAGCAGCACAAAGCTTCCATGGCATCTCTGTACCCCGCCCCCAGAACTTCTACATTCAGTAGTCTAAAAGTTTTTCAGACGCTGCCCTTTGGGGCTTTTGTGGAGACTTTGTTGCACAGGCGTGCCTGAAGCATGGACGACTGTGTTAACCTGTGATAGACAAAGAGAGGACTGACTGACAGACTGAAGGGGAGCCCAGAGATCTTCTTGGCCTGTGTGTGCAGCAGGGCTGGTCTAGAGTAAGGAGGGGCTTATGACCTGCTGTCAGACAAAGGTTGCTCAGAGAATGTCTTTATGACCAGCTCCAAAAAAGAAAAGTGGGTGAAGTTTAGGGTTTCTAGGATTTGTGGGGAAGACAAATTTAAGGTGTTATGGCCTGCTGTGGTAGGGGGAATTATGAGCTAGGAATAGTAAGTGAAAAATATGTTATAGATATGTCACATATACTCTTGGATATATATGTCATAATGTGACACTGAGTAAGGACTCAGCCTTTTTTCTTTATCTGGGTTACCAGTAGGTTGGATGAAACCCGCTTCAGTAAGGAGAGCAATTTGCTTTACTCAGTCCACAAACATCTTTGGAGATTCACTCATAATAATGTTTAAATACAGAGTCAGCCAAAAATACACACACACACACACACACACACACACACACACACACTTCGGCAATTTGCTATACTAATAGATGTTCAGAAGCTGATGGCCACCACTTTGGGTACCTCATGTAATTGTAGAGACCAAAGGTAACCTGTATTAAGCTCAGTAAATTTACTATTAAAATATTTGTGCAAGTTTTTGTTTTCCTGATGTATACATTTTTTGGTGAGCTCTGTATTTGAACAGCCAGTGGCCCAGTCAGTTAGGCACATTAATTAACAACTACAGAGCCCAAACATACCTTACATCCACCCATTTGCACTTTGACCTATTTGCACTATTTTTAATAGCTCCTGGAAAAGCTACTCATCTATGTGAATGTCAGAATCATCAGAACCTGATGGTTTAGTTAAAATTGTCACTGCACTGTTCAGTTGGATTGAGTTGAGTGATAGTTTCTCCATATATGTGGAGCATAACTGGTAATGTTTTCTTCTGGTTTAATGAAGTGGTTGCTGTTTGTAAGTATTAACTGTATTAATGAGTGCATCTATTTGCTCCATTCTCTTGTTTCATTTCTTTGCTGCAGTGGGAAGGTTCGAACACACTGGCTTAAGTCATTTTGACGAAGTGTTGTATCTCTGGAATGGCCGGTTTGCAGCAGGTACCAGAGATTCTCAGAACAATTTGCAAAAGCCTAGGTGACTGGCATGGCCTTTTGTTGTTAGAGTATGTCAGTGAGCAGCTGGGGTGAAAAGGAAGTGGATTTGTTTTTGAGCTTCCTTACCCTTCATCAGACCTGAGATAAACCCTTGACCTCATCTATAATGCCCCATAATACCCACGAGAGCCAGAGGACTGAGAGGAGGATCACAGGAACTGATGTGTGAATTGCACCACTGTATGTGTGCCTTATTTTCTAGTTTGTATGAACTGGCAAGACTTGTGCCTGGTAGTTATTTTCTTGGCTTGTTTTATTGATACAAAGTGGTATTCTTGTAATTCACCTGATTTAGAATCCACTTCTCAAGGAAAGTGGAAGTATCACTTGTGCTTTTCTTTGCTGCTCTTCACGAAGTTAATGGATTCTGAGACAATACCTCTTTGTTCATGTGGTAGCCTGATTTTTCTTTGACTAACAACACTTTGCTCAATTGGGCTGAACCTAGCATTGGGGCTAAAAAAAAAGAAAAGGATCTTTAAGTTGTAAAACCTGTAAAGAAATGCAGTATGCCATGTGGGGTCCGAGTTTGGGCTCTTCCTTAGCCAGGTCACACACTTGTTCGCTAGCAAATTCTTCATTGCACAGGAGCATCACGATGTCCATCTTGGTGTTCGCCTCCAGGTCATTGTGCACCTTACAATGAGCAGCCTTCTTCATTTATCTGACCACTGAAACTTCTTGTTTCAGCCAGTATTTCCTCTTTTGGAGCACCTGTCTGTTCTCATTCATTGTTGGCAGTTTGGCCTGAGGTTTTCTTCTGTGTTTTCTCTCTCTTCAGTAAGGTTATCATATACAAAGATTGCCTTTGTCTTTAAATGCCTTCCTAGGAACATAAATCAGGAATGACTTGGAGTTAGTATATTATAAACATGCTCTGTGATTTGCTCTCAAATACATTTCACTCCCTCCCCCAGCCACAGATGTGTGAACTGCTGCAGTGCCAGCAGCTTACAGACACAGAGGTCAGCCAGTGATGTGGGCTAGAATTTGCTCTGCAGGGGACATTGATCCATACGCCTCCTTTTTTGCTGATTTACACCCTGTGTCGTTAATTAAAGATGCAAGAACATTAAGCAAGTTAATAGAAGATGTGTTATGGTTGAATCTTAATTTGATGAAATTTTAATGTAGAGGTCTTACTAAATGTTAATTTGGTAAGAAATTTTACTGGGAAACAACTATATTCACCAGTCAGTTGTATGGTAGGTAGTTTGTTACATTGAGGTCTTAGCACTGGTGAGTCAAGAATCAGGCTTTTGGAGGTAAAAACAGGCAGCAGGCATCCGAGGCAGTGCCGGGTGCTGTGCAGGTGCAGTAGCCCTGGTGGGTAACAGAGACTGAAATAGAACAGCAGGTGTCTGGTACCCAACAGCTTATCGAATTTTCAGACATTCTCCCAGGCCACACTCAGATAAGAGTGAAATTATTTTATGGCAAGGAAAGATATGTGAGTTCTGAAGGTGAAGTTCAATTTCACTGGAAGCCAAAGAGGATTTATAATCCGTTGGAATTCTCATTTGAAAAGCCAGGGTTCTTTTATGTTTTTGTGTGATGGCTGATGGATGCTTCGGTATCTCCTGTTAACTTATAGTATTTTCCTAGCCTTTGACTAAGTGGTACAAAAAGATATATAATATTGACTTTTCCTGTCATCTGGAAGGGATTCAGGTAACTAACAAAGGGAGAAAATCAGTGATGGACAACTCATGTACATGCTGGCTCCCCCCTCGGAGTAGAGGTGTGGAGGAAAGGAACCCCACGAAAAGCGTGGGTCAGAAGACTGTCACTTTTCAGTGTGGGGGCAGGGCATTTCTTTTTATTTACAACTTTCAGTGAATTACTAGAACAGACATCAGCATTGAAATACAAGTATCAAATGTGTCTGAAGAATACATAATTCTGATTAATATGATTCATTAGTCAGATCTTTTTTGTGAATTTAATTTTTACAGGAGATTGTGGAGGCTGTGCAGCTAAACTTGGACATGGCTTTATTATCAGATTTTTCCCCTTTATTTTTTAAATTTTACCTAAGTTATCATAGAGAAACATGCATAGTCTTGCAGAGTTTTTCTTTCGTAGCATCTGTTTCCTATGTGGTAAATAATACCAAAGAACAATTTCATTTGATGTGCAATGTTCTATCAATAATGAAAGTTGGTGGAATATTTGAGACTGTAACTTTGTGTAGATTTTATTTATTTATTTATTTATTTTTGGAAGGACTGGGGATTGAACTCAGGACCTTGTGCTTGCCAGGCAGGCTCTTATTCCACTGAGCTATATTCCCAGCCCTTTTGTGTAGATTTTAGAAGCATAAGTTGTAAAACGTTAAAAGACTCCGTTGCTGTGAATGCTTATGGCAGTGACATCCGAACTGTGTCTTACCAGAAATGAAATACCCGCAGGTACTGGTGTGAGCTAACTCTCCTAAAGTCTTGCCCCATTTCTACCAATAATTTTTTCCATGATGCACAAACAGCTCAGCCTCTTTGAAACTTACTGCAGATTGGAAGTTTGGAACTGGTCAGAAGCTCCCTGGAGGTGCGTTGTCGCTGGGAGTGATGAGGGGCTGTCCACTGCTCATGCTCCGTGGCCACTTTTCTCGTGTGTTCATGCTGTGAGGTTGCTGAGGAAGTAGTGTCAGCTGGAACCCTTCGGAGATGTCATAACATCTGCCTCATTCTGGCTGCCTCATTCTGGCTGCAGCATGTATATTCCAAGCCAAAGCTGAAGTTGAAGGAAGAATATTCAATCTAAAATTAACGGTGTTCACTTTTTCTTTTGATTTTAGGAGCTTATTTAATGAAAAGTGCCATAGACTGAAAAACTAAACATGAGGGTAGCAGGTAAGCTGTTTAATCTGGTGGAAATAATTTTGACTTTTGGGAAAACTTTATAATGTCTAAAGGAGAGTATAAATGGTAATTATCTTGAGTACAGAGCTAAAATAAATTAAGTGAAATAAATCAGACACATAAGCTCAAATATCACATGAGAAACCTATATTGTAATTAAAGTGCAAAATACAAAATAGGTTTTGGGAAGTAGAGAAATAGAGAAGAGGATCAAGAGATGGAGGGAAAAGGGGAAGAAGATGGAAGAGGAATTGAGATTGGCTGTGTACCTGTACCAGATACGCACGGGAAATGTAGTCGTGTACTGCAAGCGTGTACTAGTAACAAGTGCAGTAGATCAGTCTTCAGTCTTTATTTACATGGTCAGCAAATCACACATTGAACATTTAGTGAGAATTATGTAAAGTTTTAGTGACAGACCTTTGAAATTGTGGTAAATATTTTAAGTTGTAGTTTTAATGTTTATTTCTTATACATTAAGCTTGTTTGCCTAATATCGCATATAAAATACCCATATGAAGAATGGTTTTGATAGCACAGACAAGCTGATTTTTGTTTTGCAAAAGTACAGCCTCTTGAGAAAAATGAGTTCTAACATTTAAATGTTTTAATCTGCCATGTAAAATTAAAACTAACATATATAAAGAATTTAATAAAATGTATTTTTGCTCAGTATTTGTTTAAGTTCAGTATGTGAAGTTATGTTAAGGACATTAATCTATTCCTGAAGGGGCATATTTAAAAAAAATGAAAAAACAGTCACTAGATGTTCACAGTATTAAGGTAGTTATCTTTAAGACATTACAAAAATGCTGACCTATAAATATCTGGAAAACCTCTTCCTACCTGTAGGCAATTAAATGTTTCCCCCATACTTCCTCCACTAAACATCTAAAGAAATGCATGTTTTACGACGGAATTTCTACTGCATATGTGCCCAATATGGAAGACAAATTACAATTTCTCAAAATCAAGATTATTGGTCTTTTAATTTGCATCTCATGGGGAAGCTAAATATTTTCTGTAAAAAACATCTCTTAAAAATGGGTAATGTCAGGGGAAGTGAGCAAAGAAATCTTCATACTTTGGTCATAATTGTATAGAATTAGGCGCAGTTGATTAGGCATCATGATTATTGAACAGATATAATTGAAGGTCGTTACATAACGAAGGTTGTTAATAATGCTTTTGTGAAAGTTTGAAAACTGAATCTCTTCGCCATAAAGTTACAAAACATCATCTTAAAAGTAATTGTACAGTTCTTGTAGAAAAGTCTCCCCAAGAACCACAAACTTATTTGTGGTTTAAAAACACATGCAGTATCTTTTTTTGAATAATCTTTTCGTACAGCACTATTATTTAATACTATATCACTGTAGATGATTTTAAAGTATATTGTTTAAGCATGATGATCTTAAAAGCAAGTTTCTATTTGGCCCTAATAATGCTAACTCCCTTCTAGTTTAAATTAACTTTGTCATCTTGTCCATTTCTCAGATTCTGACAACTAATGACTAGGTTAGTTGATGAGGAATTTACTCACTTAAGTGCTTATTTTATGTTTGGCACTGTCTCTCATATAGATCTTTTGGGAAATGCCTTAGTGAACAAGTAAGATTAGCTGTGAGTTTATTGATGTTTAACAAATTAATCTCTATTTAAAATAATACCGGTAGCTTTGAAGTAGCCACATAGCCATTACTCTGACAGATGAAGTTTACGCTTTCTGGCTTGTGAAAAACAGGAACCTGCCTTCAATGGCTGGAAGGAGAAGGGGATTTCCTGGAAGGCTCAGGGTAGGAATTGTGTGGCATGGTGACCGAGCCGTCCAAGTCCACAGCTTAGTACTGGTTTTGAATCAGGCCAGCTCTGCAGAAGATCGGCCAGAACCAGTTCCAAGGACAGCAGTAGTTTCTCTACCTTCAGCGTTTCCGTTCCTTAGAGCTTTTGTTTCTTCCTGATTCCTCTGAGGGTCTAGTGTAGGTGAATAGGTCTTGGTGTCAGGGCTGCCACTTACTAGATCTAGGAAAACGACGTAAAATTTTAGTATCATTTTCTGTATTTGTAGAAGAAAGTGATATTTGAAAAGCTGTGTAAAATGAAATTATGTCCTAGTGGCCGGAGAACAGAGATGGAAGGAAGGAGCCAGGCGGAGAGATGGGTGCTTCCAGGTCCTCCCTGAGTGATCCGCCTCAGACTTTGAGCTGCTGAGCTCGTTCGTTAGTGAGTGGCCCCAGTCACCATTCAGAAGCTCCGTCCCTGAGCACAGGGGAGTTTAGAGGACACTGAATCTAAACCATAACATGTACTACGTATAAAATGTATTTATCTATTTTTGTAGCTTTTTTGTTTAGAGTCAGGTTTAGCCTGTATAAAATTTAGACTAGAACTTTAAGAACTTGATTTTTAAAAACTCATTTTAATATCCCAGCCTTCAACAACAAAAGTTTCTTTCACATTCCTGCTTTTTGTACAGACAGGGAAAAGTTATCTGTGGTTATACATGCTCATAATTGCTAGAAAATAAGATGGTCATACTAGCATGTAATATATAATCTTTAAGCTGTGGTGTTAACTGATCAAGAAAAATACGCCACATGTTACCATTCATCTACTTAGCAAAGAGTTGCTCCTGCTTTTACTGTGTGTGGACCACTTGGCTGAACTCTGGTAGGAAGGGTTTAAAGCCTAATGAATTTCGTGCTCTTCTGCACTGAAAATGTAGGCCGTTTATAGTTGCCCTTAAGGACTAACGTAGAAAATGGAAGAGAGAGACAGGGAAGGATTAGTGATTATACTTCCTTGTTACCAAATTGCTGTATTGTTAGAACTTTTTTTTAAGGCTTTATCTTTTAGAGGAGTTTTGGGTTCACAGCAAAATTGAAAGTACAGAGATTTACCGTTTAGCATCTGTTCCCTGCTTGCCATAGCCATTGAAAGGGTGTTTCCAAGTAGCAGTGAGTAGGCTTTGAGGAACCTCGCAGCGAGCGTCGTCAGTTCATTACCCCCTCCCCTCTCAGGATGTAGTCAGTTCTTTTCAAGTTTGTGAAATCAGAATGACATAATCTGGTTTTAGAATGGAGTATTGTACAAACCACTTAGCTTTGTTAGGATTCCTGGATTTTGGTTCTTGTGCTGCCACTAATTTATCTATAATCCTGAGTGATTACCTCACTTCCAGGCCTTTTTGGTTTTTTAAGGAAGTGAGATGACTGCTGGTCTTTTCCACCGCTTTTCCGTTCTACATCCTCATCTCTGTACCTCTTACAGCAATATAAATTAAGGAGAAGGGAAAGGAAATTTTATAAACATTTTTTAATGTTCCTGAATAAGCTGATGACGTAGCTCTGAGATCATAAGTTTAACAAGAAGGTTTCTTTTGCTAGCGTTTTTCTATTTCTTTCCTTATCTTGCACTTTGTCCTTTACTAGATGTAGTAAGTCTTGGAGAAAAAGCAAAAGAGGTAATTCATATTAAGCAGTAATATCAGTGATAACTATTTGTGAGACACTGAGACATAAAAAAAGATACAAAGTTATGAAAGATGAGTCATCTGCCCTCATGGAGCTCACCATATAACCTTGTTATAAAGTACAAGACAGATGCCACATTATGTCCTCCAGGAGTAGAAAACCTGTCTTAACCTAAGTATTAAGTGTAAGTTGTGCCATACCATGAGTGATGTAGCTCTAGGAAATACGTTAAACCTGTTACATTTCACTTGAGAACTTTTTGTTTAGTGGATATCTTGGCCTTGTTATCTCCAGAAAGTCAGTGTTCTTGCAGCATTTCTGTGTAGCATTTCCCTTTATATTTGGAAAGGCCTGGGAATTGCATCATCTCCCAGGACACTTTTATGTATTTAGCTAGCAACTGATGACAGGTAAGGGTTTTTGCATGTAAAAGTAGACAGTGTTTTAAGTAGTCTCAAAGAAATTTAAAATGCATAACAAAAAATTCTATAGGCCCATAGACTCATGCTGAATTATTTCTGCCTTTTATTTAGGAGCTGCAAAGTTGGTGGTAGCTGTGGCAGTATTTTTACTGACATTTTACGTTATTTCTCAAGTATTTGAAATAAAAATGGATGCAAGTTTAGGAAATCTATTTGGTAAGTTCCACTCTTTTTCCTTTTTAAACATTATTTTTAATGTCTAAATTTTTACCAATTCTCAACACTGAGTCACTGCTGTTTACCTGGTCTAGAAAAAGAATTGTCGTCAAATGTGATTTGTTAGGATATTCTAGAATACATAAGAAGTCTTAGAATTTAGTGTAATGAATCTTTATTCAGCACTTCGAACACATTTTGAAAGACTTTTATACCTAGTGAGAGGCATTAATTATGGGTTCTAAATGTACATTCTAGAAGATATTACACCCCTAAATTGAAGTTGGTTGCTGGAAAACTTGACCCAAATCTACCCTTCAGTTTCCAAGTGATTAGGAATCACAGTAGTGGGTGTTAAATACTGGTCATTGAAATTCGTCTTACTTCCTGTGACTTTTTTTTTGGTGACCTTTTTTTTGGTATCCATGTAATGTTTCCATGTTGTAAATGAACTGTTTCAAGGCGGTTTTTAACAATATTCACAAGTTAATGAAGTGGAACCGGTTTAATGCTATTTTAGAAAATTGTAAATCTAAGTACCTACTGTGTATTTCTAGTGTATAAATATACCATTATGAGAATAAAGAATAGAACTTACTGTTTATGTGTTAAAATTGCAAGTACTTATATTTAACTAAACCTCTGTGTAAAATGAGTCTTTTGGAGAGACTGGCCTTCATTATTTGAATTTAGGGATGTTGCTGATACTTTTCATAGAAGCTTGTATTGAATAAACTTTGGCTGCAGTGTTGTTTAAGATATTGAAAATGAAGCATGGAAAGTGAAATGGTAAAACCTAGAAGCAGTATTTTGGCCTTGTAGGCAGAATTGGATGAAAGAACTCTGAGATCGCTGAATTAGTGTTTTGCTTTGTATGCATTAATACTTGGAAGGGATCCTCAAGATACTGTCTCTCCCATCCAAGCTCAAGGCTTCATAGCAGTGCTTCTCAAAAGAATCTCTAGAAAATCTTGGCTGATGCAGATTCTGATTCGATGTCTGGGATTGGCCTGAGAGTGCATTTTGAACACGCTTCCTGATGGTGCTGAAGTTTCCTTGCGTGGACCACATTCTGTGTAACAGGGCTTCGGATGATTTTGTATGGCATTTCCAGTGAATTTCTTACCAGGACTAGTTAGAATACATCTTTGTGTAACATTTGATTTTTTATACTCCCAAGCAGTTTGAGTCCTTGATCTTGCTTCTGCCTGCTGGAATGCTCTTCTACATGGTCATCTCTCAGATAGTTAGAATGTGTTCATGATCCTTCAGACCCCCTTACACATCATCTTTTCAAGTAATGGAATCCTCCTTCTTATTTGCTTGTCTTGATACATTGATCATTTTTTTCCTGAACTTGGCTGTTTTTAAGCCCTCATCTTAAAATGAGATCCAGCTTAAAGTGGTTATTGAAAAGTATAAGCGCAACTTCTCCGTACTCTTTTTAGTCTGTGTATGTCTATTACCACCTAATGGCCAGCCTGGTGACCTCTGAGAGTGCAGCTAGCTGCAGTTGAGTCATGGAGCAGAAACCACATTGATGACATTGAGGTTTTATACATTGTTGCTGTAGAAGTACAGTGTATAGCTGATCCTTCTAAGAAATGTTCAGGGTAAGGGAATATTTTTATAGGGTGGTAGCTTATGTGGAAACAGATATTGTTCCTTTTTAAAGTAACAGGCTTTCACTTATCTATAAACCATGAGTGAAAATTCTGTGAGTAACAATTAAATGAAAAGAGAATGAACAGATAAAAAAGGAGGATCCTTGAGAAAAGGGAGCCCATAGACCCATTGGTACAAATAGAAGAATTTTTTGGAGAAAGATCCACTGTTCAGAGAAAAGTAAAGAAGAGCTTGTGTGAAGCCACAGTGTGGCATGGTCCTGGTACACTTGCAGCTAGCTGGTGATTCCCCTGCAGTAATTGCATCTGTCCCCACCCTCAACCGCTGTCCCCTCCCTAGTCCAGATCTTCATCTCTAGTCCATACTGTTTCTTAAGCACTGTGGTAATAGCCCCGTGTCTCCTTCTTGGCTTTGCGGTATGTGCATCTCACCTCTCCCACGTCATTCTTGAACACTCATGAACTTTTAGTACTTTCCGTTCCTGGAGAGTAAATACAAAGTCCATGGTCAACGTGACACTCAAAGCCCCAACCTGTCCTTCTCAACTGTTCTCTACACCTGCCCACTCCAGATGTCACCCTTGCTCTGCCACAGAGCTTGTCCTGTCCTTTGCTACGTTGGCCTTTGCTCATGCTGATTCCACACCTTGCACACCTTTTTCATTACTGTGCCTCCTAACCACCTCACTTCTCAGAGCTGCATCAGTGCCTCTCTTTGGAGATTTGTTTGCATTTCCTTCTTTACCTGAGCGTATTGCTCCTTTTTCTGAACTGTTGTTTCTAATTGCATTATACCTACGTCATTTTAGCGCTGCTTTTATTCTGCTTCACATTGTAAACCCTTCCTGCTGGTTCTCTCTCATGAGACTGTGTCTCCCCGCCAGAGGGGGGGCGGTAGCATCCTGGTACTTCACCCCACGTTAGCACTGGGCCCTGCAGATAGAAACTGATGGAGTTTCAACACATGGAGATAGTTGAGGACTCAGACTTTTATGTGAGAAAGAAGAGCATTTCCAAAGTGGAAAAGGGGGTAGTCAGTTGAAAACAAATGCTGAGTACTTTAATGAGGCTAGTTCTCTCTCCTGATTTCCATTTACATGTTTACTAATGTTAAGTACCTGCAAAGTTTTACAGTGTGCATTGTAGCTACTTAATTTAGGCATCCTTAGAGCAGATGCGTGTTTCCATATCAGAGTGTTTTTATATCTGTAAATCCTTATTAGATTCCAGTCTGTTGGATTGGTGAAAATTTAATTTGTAGGTTTTATTTTATTCCCATTTCAGGCTACTACAAAATTATGTGTTATCTTACTTGATTTTTTTTAGTATTTCACTTGATTTATCAGAGGGTGGGAATATAGGCCAGGAGTGGACTAGGTTCATATGATCAGTGTTCCAGGTGCCCACTAATTCTTCTAGTGATGTGTTCTCTATTTTTGCCTCCTTGTTGATATAGCAACTTACTCAATACTCGATAGCTTCTGTAAATCATTATGACTCAGGTTTAGTACATAGAATTTTAGGAAATTAAAACAATTTTTATTGAAACTAGTTGAAATTACAAGATGGATGGTGATTTTTGTTGTTTTTTACAATGTTTTGGTCTGGAGATGTAATTCAGTGGTAGAGCATCTATCTAGAGTATGTGAGGCCCTGGTGTCGATCCCTAGCACCAAAAAACAAACAGGAAGACTTGTGGTTAATGAACTGATTTCCCCAAAATTATATTTCAGTAAAGTTACGTTTCATTTTTTTCCCTTCAAATTGATGACAGTTATTATTTTCATACCCCAGATTTTATAAGCAAGTTCATGTGACCACTCCTGTCTGATTTTTCTTCTTTCTCCTTTTAGCTTCTCCAGGTTGCTAAGATTCCTTGGCCTCTGGTAATTGTTTGATAATTGACAGCCTCATCTATTTCCTGATTTTCCAGGTTCCATTTTAATGCCAGTTCCTCCTTAGAGCAGGGCTCTATGCTGTTACACTTGTATCTTCAACAGTGTCCTAAAATTAGCAGGTCCAGCAGAATTTCTCATGTATTGCTGCCCTAGTACCCTTACTCTTCTAGACATCTTCAACATAAAGAAGATAGAGGAGTGCTTTTATTCAGTGGCTCATATGAATGAATAGTGTTAAGGTTTGTATCTGCATGTCCCCTCAAATCCTCATGCAGTCATGGGTCGGGTTTCTCTTCTGAATATTTGATTGATCATGGTCCAGTGCTGGGATTAGGGGTGTGAGTGCTACACCTGCCCTGGGGTGAATAGTTTGCATGTGTAAGGGAGAGAAAGAAGCTGCTTGCCACACTTCTCCCTTTTGCTCTTGTTGCTTTCCATGGCCTTGAACGGTTGCCCTCTGCCATGTGCCACTCTGCCTTGGAGCCAGCCAAGTATGGACTGAAACATGCAGAAACCGTGAGCTAAACAAACCTTTCTTTCCTTAATATTGGGCATCAGGTATTTTGTCTCAGCAACAAGAGAAAAATCACTAAGACAAATACCCAGATGCTTTTAAAGCCACATCCCTGACCAGTATATGGACTCCTTTCTTCAGCATCCTTGACTTGGTCCATTCTCAAGCCCTGTCATTGTTGTTTCCTTGGTTTCTGAGTCTACTTTTTTCAAACCTGCGGTCACTACCTTTCATATTTTCTTTCTCCCAAACTATCTCTTTTTACCTGGGTTACTTCAGCAGCATCTGTGATGGCTCACTTTCTCTACCCTTGAACCTCTGCAGTCAAAAGTGTTTTTTCTAAGGATTTCTTGTCCTACTTCCTCTCCCAGCAGGACTAGCAGTTTTCATGTGGGTGATCAGAAGACCTCAGTCATTTCCATTTTCAGAGGTGATCCAGTATGACTTCGAGCGCCACATGAGAGATGGCTTTAGAATCTAGCTCTGCTAGATTCAGTAACTGTGATCCATAACAGGTCAAGTCAGTCGACCATTGTGGCCTCAGTCTTTATCTTTAAAGAAAAAATATCGTCAAGTCAATAGCACATACAGAGGTGCTTGTCAGAGGGAGAGGCCTACCATATGTGAACGGTGTATAATTTAGCCCTGTTCTGATCCCACCATCTTCCCAGTACCTCACTACCGTAGGAGAGGTATACCAGAGGTATACCTTAACACTGCTGCTTTCTAGAGTTTGTCACACCTGAGCCAGGTAATGCCTGTATTCAGGACACAGCGAAGTTGGGAATTCCTATGCCTTATTCTCCTGAGCTTTAGTTTTCTCATTTACAGAAGTAAGATTATTGGATTAGATCTCTGTAATTGTTTCCCGTTTATAATATAATGAAGGAAAGTGAGATGATTAAGAAAATTGAAAGAATGGACTCTAGTAATGTAATCCCAATAACTAAATTTACCAACTTTTACTGTTTTGGTTTTCTTTGTCTTTCTCCTTATGCATGGATATTTTCAGTGTTTAACGTGATGGTATGGGTAGTTTGTTTTCTACTCCGTTCCATATATTACACTTTTTCCACATCATTTATTATACTGCCTGTATGACGTACTAAAGTCATAGAGTACATGACCTGGTGAGTGCTCTGTTGAGTGAACAAGGCTTCACTTGGTTATTTTCCTCCTTTTGAATGTTTGGATACTATCCTTCAGCTTTAACTTTTGTTTTGCAGTTTGAATATTGGACTAACAGGAAATTCACACTTATTAAAAATAGCACAAAAGTAAAAACAAGTGACTACTTATAGTCAGACAGCTGGCTAACATTTATCATGCTGCATAGTTATGAGTCAAATCAGGAAGTGGGTGGCAACAATGCTTTAATACTCTGTTACACTTTTGCAGGCTGGGATCAGATGTTGGCACTTAGAGCGAGCGTTGAGTGTAGCTGGGATAGGTGGCGGGGTTGAGTCTGCTACATTCTTGCTAAGGTTTGACTTGTGGCTTCCTTGAATCTTACATGAAATTCTTAGTAACGACATTTTAAAATTATTACTATACCTAATATATTAAGGCTCCCCACTCTTTACCATCCCCTTCTTTTCCATCCTGATATCCTTTTTTAAAATAACTTTATTTATAAAATTTGTCTTAGTATGTTTGCAGTGCACAGTGTTTACTTTTCTTGTGTAGAGTTGTCACATGGACATAATAGATGTTAATTCTTTTTTTCTCATGCCCACAAGAATTTATATTGAAGTTCCTCTAGAATACCTTCAGAACTGTACTGCACATCTGTTGACTTTTAGGATTCACTCTGATATGGGTGTTTTTGAATGTTGAAGTTAGATGTTTATTTTTGTGTTTATGTTGAAGTAATTATATTAGAATGCAAAAAAGCAATAATCAAAAAATGGCATGCAAAATATATCATACAGAGGTTAAGACTCTGGGAAAGAGAACATAAGAGTTTTCTTTTTACAAAATACAGATTTTCAAAAATGTGTTGTGCTCCTACTTTGCCGTGAAAAGACAGGCAGTTTTGTCCTTTGTGGTAGCATGGCTGAGCCAGTTGTTGTTTCTGCAGCCCCTGTTTTATTTCACTGACCCACAAGTATGCTTTTTTAAACCAGTATCAGTCTTTGTTTTTTAAAACCACCATAGCTTTGTGGTATAACCTGAAATCCAGAATTATGATGACCCCTTCCTTGTCCTTGTTGCCAAGAATTATTTTTGCTCATCTCCTTTCTAACCTAGCCAACAAGATAGATGTATATATATTCTCTGGAACTTTATATGTGTATGTGTTTAATATCAAATAGCAGCTGTAAATTTTAATACCATAATTATTTAGCAGGTATATATTTATAGTCACTTAATGGTAAGTTTGTAGAGTAACTTTCTGATTGGGATTTAAATATATAATACCTAAAACAACAAAATGGAAAGGTAAAAATAATTTTCTGCCATACTTCTCCTTTCCTTCATTCCTCAATGTAGTTGTTTATAATGAATTGTATAAAATTAATTTTCTGAATTGGTACTCATATTTTACTTATTGTGTACTGAGTATTCAAACATATTTTTAGAAAAATTTTTTTTTTTTTTTTGGCGGTACTGGGGATCGAACTCAGGACCCTGCGCTTGCTAGGCAGGCGCTTATTCCACTGAGCTATATCCCCAGCCCTCAAACATATTTTTATAAGCCTGCTAAAATGTCTAAATGACTTTTAAAAATGGACACTTGTTAAGAGGCTTATTCTAACAACACTTTCTTCTTTTTCCTTAGCAAGGTCAGCATTGGACACAGCGACACGTTGTAAGTAATTCATGTTAATATATTACAAATGTATATTCATCTGTACCTTAGGCACATGAGAGTTTGTATGTAAGCAGTGCTGATAGTTTACTGGTAGTAGAAACTGACTTGGAAATCGTGTCTCAGAGTTACATGCATACAGGCTGGGGTGTAGCTCAGTGGTAGAGCATTCATGTAGTTTGCTTGATACCCTGGGTTGATCTTCAGACCCACCAAGTAACAAAAATGTGGGTAAATTTATATGGGTGCTATTTGGACAGCCCATTGGTATTTACTCATTATAAGTATTTCCTTCCATGAGTGGTTTTCAGGTCCGGTTTCGTAAGTCTAGAAGGTGACACAAGAGTCAAAGGAGAATTTCCAGTTAAAGGTGGCTAGTGAGATACTAGGCTTTCTTGTTATCCTTGAGGTAATTGATTTTTATGGCTCTGTAGACTGGAAATGCAAAGTAACAATTTTAAACTTCCTGTATCGTAAAATGTAAAGATAAATTTAAGCATATTCATTAAGAATGTATTATAGGCACTTGGTCCATCTATACCAGTTACTAGCTTTTGACCCAGTGGGTCTAGCTTTGTTATTGTGTTTTGTTGTCTTGTTGTTTTTTGAAGTTCTTTGAACCTTTATGGGGAAAGAATTCTAGTATATATTTTAAAATATGCATATCTTGATGTTTTACGTAATGTCTTTATGGTTTGAAATGTAAAACAGATTGTGGAGTCTGCTCACCTACTCTCCAACAATAACAACAACACAATTCTACTTCTCCCCCAAAGCCACGAAACCTCCCAGATACAAATGTGGGATCTCAAAAGCTTGCCCGGAGAAGCATTTTGCGTTTAAAATGGCAAGTGGAGCAGCCAATGTGGTGGGCCCCAAAATCTGCCTGGAAGACAATGTGTAAGTATGTGTTGATTTGACACTACAAGGAGCATTATGAACTAAATCACAGCTATTGGAACCTGATGGGCTCAGGGGATCTTCTGAAAATGGACTGGATGTGCTTCTACTAAAGGGAAGCAATTTTGATTATCATTATATAATTTTCCCCGGGAATTTAAAGTGTGCTAATTTTTTTTTTTATTAGCAAGTGACTAAAATTGCAGAATTTGTGCAGCTTTGTGTAGAGTGAGGGATTTCCTCTGAGAAAATTCTCTAGGTTTGTACTGCCCCATTTGGTAGGTATCAGGCACATGTGGCTCTTTTTAAATTTGCATACCAGGGAGAAAGTTAGTTTATTTATAAGTAATTAACATTAAAAGCTCAGTGCCCAGGCACCTCACGTTTCACATGCTAAGTAGCCACTGTGGCTCCGGGCCCTCTGTTTGAACAGCCCAGTTAGAGTCCGTGATGGCCTGGTGGCATTCACAGCATGCTTATAAAGGGTGAGCACTGTACCTTGCAGACCAGCATCTCTCATTGATAATGCTCAACTGCTGTTTTGAAATGTGAACTAATCCCATGATAATCACAGGACTGTTGCTGCAAATTCCTTGCTCCTGAGCTGGTTTCCTGTGTTGAGATGCTGCACAGGGTATGGTTTGTAGGCTTTTCAGAATCGTCATGTTTCTTGTGATCAGATTTACTGCTTCTGCAATTCTAAACCCCACTTTCAGTTTTTTGCTTTTAATCAGATTGCCTGGAAAGCTACTTGCATGAGCACATTTACATTTGATGTGGGATACTAAATAAGACATTGAATCCTGTGCAGACTCAGGTGATGTTAAAGGAGGCTTATCTATCTGGAATAGGCAGCTTCTCCCAAGCCATTTTTGGATCTCTTCTTTTTAATATAGAAGCTCTTACATTTTTTATTCTGGCCCCTTTTGTAATGAGTGAGCTATGAGAAAGTTGTTCTCCCTCATGGATAAACTTTCCCGAGAAGTAAAGGCTTGAGCTAGATGATCAGCAAGACCTCTGCTTACTTTTTATTTTTCCTTCGTGCTGCTGGTAATCCATTATTAACAGACTGTCTTTGGTACCTCATTGTACCAGTCTTGTTTCACCAATATGCAGTAAGGCACTTAGGTAAGTTTGCTGTTTTTTAAAAATATTCCCATTCTCCCTGTTTGCTTCAGTTGGCTAAATAGGCTCCAAGTTACTAATCTAAATGCAATAACAGATAAAAAGCTCTTTTCCCTTAGATGTCTACTCTCCCACTTAGCATATATAAGCATAATAAAAAGTTTTTTTTAGTAGTGTGTTTTCAGGGGTTATATAGGTGAAAAAGAAAAGTATGTAGGAAATAAGTCAGAGAATTTGCTTCTAGCATGGTGAATGAGTCATACAGAATTTATACTGTATATCACTTTCTTTAACTTTGAGTCAGGCCACTAATCCATCCACATTTTAGGAAACATTCTGCCATTCCCATGAGAAATTAAATAATTGATGGGACTTTATAGCTAGGCTTAGGTCATAAAGCTAGTCTTGAGAGCAAGGCTGAATAATTGGCCAGAGATCCCCAGTGGAGACACCATAGGGACCCAGTCATAGTCCAGTGGTTTTTGCAGGATATTCTAATCTTTAAAATTTTTTTTTTAAGTTTAAAGGTTCTGAATTTTCTGAGCCTTATTCATTCACTTACTGATCACACATGGTCCCTCATGTCCCATAACTTGCAGTCTAGTAACAAGAAGAGACACTTAAAAAGTAAATGCAAATGCATGATTGTGAATCGTGGCACCAGCTGTACAGGCAACCTGTGTGACATGTACTGGTGGGAGTGAGCAAGAGGTGGTGTTCTGACTTAGAGTGAGGTCACAGAATAGATTTGGGGACAGTGATGCCAGGCGGAGAGCAGGGACGAGCAGATGACAGCCAGGTGAAGAAGGGCCAGGATGCGTGTGCCACAGGACTGTGAGATGGGGAGGCTCTGTGGAGAAGTGCGTAGGGCCGGCTGTGCAGGGACTTGTAGGCTACGCGGGTGAAGGGTTTAAATTGTTTTCTGACTGCGTCAGAAAGTTGTGGAAAATTTTCATACTCTGGCATGTTATGATTTCACTTGTGTTGAAGAATATAATCTATCTGCAGTGTGAAGTGATGCTGGAATAGAGGATGCATTAGAAGACTGTTGCCAGGTATGGCCAGCTCTGTGACAGCTCCACCCTGCTGGGAGCATACTAGTACACCCTCTAAAATACATAAGTGGATAATGGAATTATGCAAGTAGAAATTTTTATATTTTCTTGCACCTTCTCTGAATACGTGCAGGTTACTTTGGAGACTACTAATCTAGGTCAGGGTGTCTCCCTGGGGCAGTTTTGCTTCCCAGGGAGACGTTTGTCGTTTGTCACAGCTGTGGAGGTGCTGCCCTCTGGGTCGGTGATGCTGTGCAGCACTGTTTACTGTACATGTTGGCCTCTCAGAAGAACGGTGAAGCCCTTAATGTCCCCACCAGCCAAGTGTGAGATGCTCTGACAGACAGAAAGCGGGAGTTAAGATTTCTGTTAAGACAGAGTGTTAGTGACATTACAGACAAGCGAAATCAAGGTACGTTTTGAAGACTGAGAGGAATTTAAGTCTCATCAGCTAAGCTAGAAAGCCCTGAGCATGAACACCGGGTGTTCTGCAAAACAGAAGCTGTAGCTCCACCACCAGAAGTCTGTTAGAGAACCCACAGACCTCAGATACGTTCAGGTTAGAGCTTTCACCTAATACTGAGTTGACATGTTTGTATGAAATTGATACTAGTACTATTTCACCTTTTATTATCGTTTTAATCCTTGCTACTATAATATACAGATTATTTAGAATATTTTTTTAAACAAAGAACCAGATGTTATTTTTATTGGTAAGGGCCAAGAGGTAGAGTCCAGAAGTTGTACTCATAAAATCATCTGAAATGTAACCTATGGTAAACATGTAAAGACCATTCTAAACTCACGAGCCGTGCATCAAATAAGAAAAAAAGAAAAGAGGAAGAAAGGAAAAGGCTGCATGCATTCAGCTTGCGTGCTGCAGCTTGCCAGCTCTGGCCTTAATCTTTTAAAGCGTACTGACAATGTAGTGTGATTGAAAAATGCAGTGAATACATATTTTTTAGAAATTTGTTTTGAAGAAACCTACTCAGTTTTCTTCAGAATAGTCTCCCTCACTTTAAATACACTTACTCCGTCACTCACAGCACTTTGTGCAGTAGTGTAGGAAGTCCTCTTTCCTGACTGTCTTTAGCCGCACTGATGTAACTGCCCAGATGTCCTGGATCGATTCAAAACGTTTACCTTCTGTGGTCATTTTGACTCTGGAGAGGAGCTGGAAGTCGCATGGCCCCGGATCCGGTGACTGATGAGGACAGACCATAATATTTTTAGGAGCCTATCTTTCGATTGCAGAGCACTCAGCCCCACCACTTGTGTTCTTCTGTTTGTTTGTTTTGGGGGGTTTTGTATCATATCTTGTAAAGATAGCAAAGAAGACTTCCAGAACTGCTTAAGAAAGTGGTAAGAACTAGCGGGGTAAGCAGAGGCGGAGGAGTGTTACAAGGAGGATCAGTGTTCATGTGGTTTTTGCTGTAATTTTTAGGGTTGAAACATTCATTGTATTTGTACCTTATAGAAACTGTGTGATGTGTGCATGTAGGACCATTTCCTTCAGGTTTTTACTGGAGATGGGAGGTGTGGAAGTGGGGACCTTGATGTTCATACGTGGCTTTGGGTTATTTTGGTTGGTGGGGGGGTTGGTTACATGTTTTCTTGTGAATTTGTTTTTAAAAACTGATAAGCTGCTGCCCTCTTGTGGGAATCCTCTGTCATTGTGCTGCTTTTTTACCCTCATTTCTTTGCTTCATGATGAATTTATGTTTATTAAACAGAAGAACGCACTCAGAGATGAAAAGCCTCTATGGATTTAATTACTAACCCCACAAGTTGAGTATAGCTACTGAGGCTTAATATTCATGGCAGAGCTTACTTATATACTATATTTTTGAAATATATTAGTGTGTTTTGAAAGCCCCCTCTGGGGCAGCAGAGCCAACACATTTAACACAGTGCGACCTTTCCTGTGTGTGCTCGAGGCTTGCTCTTTCATTGAGACAGCCTTGAGATGTGGTTCACTCCTGTAAAATACAATCAACGGGTTTGAGTATTATGCTAGGTTTGTGCAACCTCTGCCACAGGCCAGCTAAAGACATTTTTATTCCTTGGAAGAAACTGCTTTTTAGTTTTGCCCTCCTACCCCGCCTCCCACACCAAAGCCATCAGTAACTGTTAGTTTACTTTCTGCCTCGATAGATTTGCATCTTTGGGGATTTTGTATACGTAGGGTCACGTGTTCTTTGTGATTTGCTTCCACACTTAGCATTATGGTTTCAAGTTTTTTCCATGCTGCTGCCTAATCAAAACCTCATTCCTTGTGTGTGTAGGTAATGCTTCTTTGAGGGAGGGTATCTTAGTTACTTTCTCATTGCTGAGACAACATACCCAACACCCAAAGTTAGAGCAGGAAAGGTTCATTCAGCTCACACTCTGTAGAGGTTTCAGTCCATAATCAGCTGGCTTCAAAGCAGGGTGGTGTGAGAAGCAGGCGTTGCGGAGGAGAGACAGTCCACAACAGGCAGAAGGCAGCAGAGCAGTGAAGGATGGCAGCACTCTCTCTCCCTCGTGTTTCATCCAGGCTGCTCGGGGCGGGTAGTGCTTGTACCCTGAACCCTGATGCCCTCGATCTCGGTACTGCAGCATGAATCCTAGTGTCACACACTCCAGATTAGTCACTTGTGAAAAATCCCCACCTGTAACCGCATGGGTCTTTGAGGGGACACCTGAACACAAGATGGGTGCCATAACAGATGGATGATACCACAATTTGTTTGCCTGTTCATCAGCTGACAGACATTTGAAGTGTTTTCATTGTGCTATTGGCTATTTTTGTATCTTTGGAGAAATAGCTATTTGTGTGGGGTTGCTTTTGCTTTTTGTTGCTTTGAGACAGGGTCTCACTATACAGTTCAGGCTGGCCTTGAGCTCACTTTGTAGCCAGACTGGTCTTGGACTCACAATAATTGTCCTGCCTCAGCCTCCCGAGTACTGGGATTACAGATGTGAGCCACCACACCCGGTTCTTTGTATTTAAATTGGGTTATTACTGAGTTCTAAACTTTGACTTTTTAGACAATCTATCTCGTTCTACTACCACTGTCATTTTATTTAAAGTAAGTTTTTTCTATTTTTTTTTTTTTTTTATGGCGGTACTGGGGATCGAACTCAGGACCCTGTGCTTGCTAGGCAGGTGCTTATTCCACTGAGCTATATCCCCAGCCCCCCTTAAAGTAAGTTTTTTATAGACAGCATAAAGTTAGGTCCTGTTTTAACCCATTACATTAATTTCCGTCTTTGATATGTTTAAAGTATTTATACTTTCAGTTATTAATGCATGAGGACTTGTTTGCCATTTTTATTCTATTTTTATTTCCATTTTATTGTGTTTCTATGAATTTCATGAACATTTAAAATTTTTTCTTTTAACATTTATAGCGCTTCTGTGTGCATCTCTGTGTAGCTTTTGTGGTGATTGCTCTGACTACAAAATATTTTCAGACTCCAGGTGTAGGCTTGAAGAGAGGGAAAATGGAAATAATGCAAATTGAACTTTTAAAACGTCTGTCCTGTATGATGCTGTTAGACAGTGTAGCGTAAAGACTGACTTTTTTTTAGTATTTGAAAAGGTTTTAGTTTCAGCATAAATCATTTTAGATTTTGCTATTCTAAGGTAAACGATATCAGCCAACATTTGTGTTAGAACTGTACTTATTCATAAATGAGAATTTACAATAAAGCATTATAGGTTTTATTTGTGGAAGTGTGTGTCGCACATCATTTATATCAGCAAAATTGAAGTTATGTATCATGTATGTATGTGCATATTCACATATCTGCATGCCCACCCCTCTACTAACTTTACATTGGTTAAGCATTTAGCACACTGCTGGGAATATTACCAATGATTTGACTTTTTGAAGTTAAAAGTACCTACAATTTTAGTGTAATAATTCTAACTGAACAAACTCATCATGAGCAAATGTGTCACTGTGCCCTGTTTCACAGTATCATTGCTTTTACGTGGTGGGCTGGGAGCTGCCATTGGATGCTGATTGACTCAGGCAAACTGCATGCATGACTGTGGTTAGACAGTGATGAGGTGGGTCCGGTGTGCTTGCTGAATGTAGGGAGGTTTACATGGAGGATCACGAGGAGAATGTTCACGGTTCTGTGAAACTGTCGTGAAAGAGTACTCCCTCACTTCTCTTGTCTCTGCATCGTAAGGCTGTAGGTAGCACACCTCTCCATCTTGTTACTCCTTGTTACACCGATACTGCAGAAGGTAGGGCAGAGAATCATCTGTTGCTTAACCCCTTGAGAGTGGGGAAGAATGTGTGTAAGTCCACATGCTTTAAGGATTTTTAATATGGTGTTCCAAGGTGTGGAATGTTTAAGAAACGGTCTAGTATTTCAGCCCTAATACTTTTTAATATATACTTGCATTTTGAAAGTGTTATTTAAGGGTTCCTGTAGAATTACTTAATATTACACTGTTTTCTCTAATTTATAGAGACCTCTTTATATGATCTTCAGTGCTGAATAATTGTATGTTTTTAATGACTTTATTTCTATGATAAGTGTTTGTGTACTAAAACTAATAAATTCTAATAAATTCGTCTTGACTTTTGCCCCTTTAGGTTGATGAGTGGCGTTAAGAATAATGTTGGAAGAGGGATCAATGTTGCCTTGGCAAATGGTAAGAACCATTACTCCTGGGCAGGCAGAGGGAGGAACGGGAGGTAAGAAGTTGCTGTCATTTTTCAGTGTTGCCCACATTTTTCTCAAAAGTTTGTTCTTATGATAAGTTCATGGATTCTGAACGTGAACACGGAATCTAACATCTAACTCGTGAAGTGAGGGCTGACCACGTACTGGTGCTCTTAAGTACCTATAAACGTGGGTAGCATGGTTAGAAAACACCAGCCACCTTATTCCACTCACTTTGTAGGAAAATAGTTTTTATTTCTTTAAGAGAGAAATTTTTGCCTATTTGTTTCATTTTCTTAAGGAAAGCATTCAAAATCTATTTAACCCATTTTTAAAGAGAAATAGTAATTTTTTTAAAACCCTTTATTGCAGAAAATAGTATCTAGTTCACTGTGCTGAAATCTGTTGACGCTTACATTTTAAGTTTGTAAATTGTGTGATATGTAGATTTTTAGTTCAGTACAGTTGTTTAAAAAACAAAGTGGTATCTGATTCAAGTAGATATTTGCTGTAAAAAGCTTTTCTAGTTCTGGGTAATTCTTAAGGGAGTGTGGTAACACAGGGATGAACTATATCTGACTTCAAATTGAAATGATCTTCCCTCAGTGACAGACTCCTGTTTGGCACTCTTTGGTGTACAAGGTTAATGAGAAAGCCTTATCCAGAAGTTGCTGTTCAAAAATATGTTTCAAATGCATATAGTTCTGATTTTAAATTCTCAAAATAATTCCTCTCTACTAATGAATGCATACCAATCATTGAATAAAACCATTTATCTTCTCCAGTGTATGGTATATTTGATTTGCAAAATTTGATCTGAATTCAATCTCTTTCAGGCAAAACAGGAGAAGTATTAGACACCAAATACTTTGACATGTGGGGAGGAGGTATGTGTGAATAATTTCTGACTCCTGTTGGCACTAACTTAATCATGTCAATATAGTGTAATGAGAGTAATGGTACCATTTGTGTGTTCATTTTATTTCTGTGCACCAAATGTCCAGCTGTACTTAAATGATGAGCCGTACTGTACACAGTTTGTTGATAAAGTTGTTTGTGGTACGTCATTGGGTACAGTAACATGAAATAGAGATTGTAAAGCATCTGAGTCCTCCCTCCTATAGGGTGACTATTTCAGAGCCCTGGGCTGCTTTAGGTTTCTGTCTGAGTCTAAAAATAATCATTTGAAGACTGGAATAGCCAATGTAAACTCTGACTAAATTGATTTATGCATACATATGATTTTGCAGTTTCAAGAAGAAATCATAAGTAGGAGCCTTGGACATACAAGATAAAATGTCAGTTTTAGAAAGCCGAAATCCTATTATTTTATTCTGGTTGTTTTCAGACTGCAGTATAGCACATTACTAAAGCAGAATAGAACTTTCTGATTCCATTATTTAGAGCCATCCACTAATATTTTTCCTTCTGTATTTGGAACTCCTTCAACTGGTGAGAAGGGCCATCGTACAGGGGTGAGGGACAGTCACCCTGAGGAAGAGTGACGCCCCCAGAAGGTCCCTCAGTTTTGAAGGACGGCCACCGCTGGTTTACCTTCCAGTTCGGTAAACCAGTGTGCCTCTCCCTATCCCTACATTCCAACAACTATCAAGTCTTGAAATTTATGTTGAGAGTTTTCAGGCAGTTCAGCTTATCTAGAATTCCTTCTGCTTATACTACAATGTTGTGTGTTAAGATTTGGAGAACATTTCATAGCTGTCAAAGCTGTATTAAGTGTTACCATCAGTTTTAGACTCTAAAGGTGTTACTGATCCTACTACAACACACTCTTATAAACCCCCAACTGAAATTAATCCTGGTGGTCCCCACTCTGCTCATCTCAGGAGCTCAGGTACTGCTGCACCATTTCCCATTTCGTAAGTATTTGTAGCTTACTGCCATCTATGTGTTTAAATGAGAACAATTTGCTGGCTGCTTTGCTACATTTTTTCTGAATTGGCAGTGCTATTATTGTAAGACATAATCAATTAGAGAAAATCTTTGTAATTTTTACTTTTAAAAAATGAGTAAATGTGAAGATACCCCATTTTGAAGTACTGTTAGACTTGGGGGTATAGGGAACCTGACATTTTAAGATTTAAAGTGATCTGTAGTCCTGACCTCTGACATCATCAGTGTGTCATCGCTCAAGTGACTTACTTTCAAATCCTCCTGGACCTGGTACACAAGATAACTAATATGTTCTGTGATTCATTTCTTTTTACTGGTAGCCTACATTTCCTTCCCGTGAGATATTCCTGGACACACCTCCACCTCAATGCAGATAGATAGGCCTGGAAGAGTATTCTAAGCTGCTTTGGATTTGCATTAGCCCCAGGGATGTCAGTGGGAAAGACAGGACCGGCACAACTGGGACGATAATGATATGTAGTGTAACAACCACCGTTAATTCCTATCATTCTGTTTTGAAACCCTGCATCATTTTTGTTGTTTTTGCTTGCTTTTGTTTTTGTTTGTTGTTATTTTTTTGCTTTTTAAAAATTTTCTTTAAAAAAAACTGGGAAACTAAGCTCATGATGGTCCTATTAAGGAGCAAACTTGACAGTTTTTAAACTCCTAAGATTCGTCTCTTTTTTGGATGACATTTCACTAGAAATTACGCTTTCCATATTTCATATTTTGTAATATTGTTTTTAGAAATGATTATGGTGGCTGATCATTTAAAACCGACCCTTTCTTCCTTTTCAGATGTGGCACCTTTTATTGAGTTTCTGAAGGGAATAGAGGATGGAACAATCGTCCTAATGGGGACCTATGACGATGGAGCGACCAAGTACGTGAACATCCCAGTTTGCGCAGCTTCTGCACTGTCATCTGTGATCATAGAAGCAGCACATTCTCACTGAAAAATATTTGTTAAACCAAACAAGCTGATGCAACAACAGATAAACAGCATTTTTTTTCTTTTTTTGCCAATAATTCAACTTACGTAATACTTCTTAAGCTTATAAGAATTGAGAATTGAGAATTGAACCCAGGGAATGCCCAGCTACATTCCCAAGCCTTTCCTTTTTTTATTTTGAAACAGCATCTCACTAAGCTTTGCAGTCCTTCAGCTTTACAGTCCTCCTTGAAGCTGTCTGATAGCCAGAAGTATAGTTGTGGGCCCCAGGCCCAGCTGTTACCAAGCGTTCTTAAAGTCTTTGTCCTTCCTGTCTTTGTCTGTAAACATTTATCATGTATGTATGATGTAAAATTAGAATCCCATTGTCCATAAATTCCTTCATGCTTAATTATGTATTTTGTTGAACAACCTTAAATTGCTTTCCCTGGCATCAACCTTTTTCAGTACCAGTTTTTAAGGCTTGGCTAACCTGTATTTTAAAAACTCCCCAGCACCAGAGTTTTCATCTTATAAATGACACTGTGATAAACATCCTTGACATGATTCTTTTTTCTTTTTGCAGAAGTAGAATTAATGGTTAAAGGTATAGTAGCGATACTATTGGTTGCAAAGTTTAGTAGATGGTAGTAACGCTATTTTTTGGTGAAATTGTACATGTTGTAAAAATTTGGAAAACACAGAAGAGTATAAAAAAGAAAACAAGTTATAGTTTATCTCGTCATACAGGGATGACCACTGATAATACCTCAGTTTCCATTGCAGTTAGCTTAACGTGCATACTTTTTTCATGCTAAATATCTGGAACGGTAGCACACTTTGCACATATGTGGTGACTGTTTTCCCATATTGAATATTCTTCATAACAGAATTACTATGTCTGCCTAGCCTAGTTTTTAACATCATGATTTATAATGTTTGATTATGATGCCTATCGTTAGAATGTAGAAAATTCCCAATGTTTTTATACTTTGCAAAATGAGCTATCTTAAAAATTTTAAATCATCTATGTCTGTGTTCTTGAGGTAAATATTTTGAAGTGAGATTGATGAGTTAAACAATTTGCATATTTTACAAACAGTATTTTAAAAAATTGTGCAAATTGTGTATTTTTTCTCAAAAGTTTCTGGACATCTATTTTTTTTTAAAGTTCCAATCTAAAAGTTTGGGTCCTTTTTGTTTTGGTTTGGGTTTTTGGCTTGTTGTTTTGCAGTGCTGGGGATGTAACCTAGGGCCTCATACATGGCAGGCAGGTGCTGTACCACTGTAGTACATACCTAGCAAACCTTGGCATCACCCCCTTTAAAAAATTCTTATTTTGGTACAGGATCTCACTGGGTTTGCCAGACTGGCCTCAAACTGAGACCTTTTGGCCTTAGCCTCTGCAGTGGTTGTGTTCACAGACGTGTACTACCATGTCCAGTGCTAAGTTTTGAAAAAGTGTATTGCCTTTCAGAAAATTATGACTTGTTTGAGAAGTGAAGTGTTCTGATATTGTTTAATAAATTATCTTCTGGCCATTCAGACTGACCCATACTGATTTGTAAGAGCATGTAGATATTATAATACTAACATTTCTCATTTTTGAAATGTATTTTTGATACATCATTTGCTTTTAATTTTGTTAATTTATGGTGCTTTCTGACTTTTAGAAGACTGGACATTGTGTAGTCAAGTTGGTGGGTTTTGTTTTTTTTTTTTTAGTTTCGTCTACTTTTAAACTTAAGTATTTTTCATCTCCAAATTAGATTTTTAGTAGATTTTTATTGCAGTGATTTCCCTGTCATCCTGCATTTTTAAAACTACATTGGTGATTTTCCAGAGACTTCCAGTGCTTACATAATACCAGGTGCTTATGTTGACGTATGTTTTGGGACTTTCTATTGCATTAACCTATTTACTTCTGTTGCCAAAGGCAATATTTAAATTATTTTATAACTATCTTATAAAGTAAAATGTACTTCATACCTATCCAATGAGGATAACTCTTGTTGCTCACCTTTTTAATTTTTCTAGTTTTTTCTTATTTTGCTGAAGAATAAAAATTCATATATTTTAATTGAAAAGGCTTTGCTATAAGACCCACACAGGATTATGGCATATCTACTTACTGCTTTTTATAAAGATACTTAGTGTAAAGTTACTTATTAGAGGTATGTACCAAGATAATAGTGCCATTTCATGAATGACCCCAGACTGAAGCAATTTCATTGGCATTGTGCATTTTATCTGGTTCTTTAGGGATATATTAAATCTGTAAGTGGAAAATTGATACACTAATGGCAAATTCAGTCATGTCCATGTTGCTAAATAGAACCAAACAATGTAATTAAGCACAACTTGCTATTTGCTTCAGCAGAGGGAACACAATATTACGTGTATTATTTGAGCTTTTAACATTTAAAAAGCTCACATTTTCTGACTAGATATACATAACTTTTCTTCTTCACCATATTATGTCTGATAGGACTCAGAAGTGTTCTCCTTAACCTGCTGACGTGTTAGTAAATTGTAGCCTAAGTGAAGGGTTATGGTGTTGATCCCTTGGATTAAACAGGCACCTTAAGAGCCATCTGAGCCGTGATCCCAGCCTGGGCGAGGTTCTGTTGCAATGTGTACATGAATGTGTGTGTTACCCCTCACCTGCTGAAGGCGGGGTGTCTCTATCTGAAACAAACTCATATTCTCAGGGGGTTCCTGCTCACTTTTGCCTAATAGTCTTAGCTTGGGTATTCAGAGCAACAGAGTAGTAAGTTATTCTCCCAGTTACTTGCTACTTAAAGGATTGGAAACAAGTTGGCATTTCCTTCTCAGTTTTCTCTTTTCCAGGCACAATATTCATGGCTCTTTCAACCTTTTATTGTGTTAATTTCTAGTTTGTTTTACTCCCCTGGCTGTATTTCTTGGACATTCTTTAGTTGATTACTGTCTCTCTTAAAATGAGTGTCCCAAATTAAACACAGTGTTCCAGATGTGGTCTGGCCAGTACAGGGTACAGTGGAGATGTTAGCTTGCCATGTTTCAGAGATTACATTTCTTTGAATATTCATGCAGACTAGTATTATATTAGTTTTCTTTATACAGTCATATCCCATTTTTGGCTCACGAATTTTTGGTCAAGTGGAATTCTCAGATCCTTTCATTTGATCTTAGACTTTTAGAAGTTATTTAATTTTTCTTTTTTTAACCACTGCCAAGTCAGATCTTTGTCCCCATTCAAAACATGATTTTGTTTAATTTAAATGAAGGACTTTATATTCATTTATTCTTGTAGAATTTAATTTGGCTGGTTTGGGCCTAGTTGGTCTTGATCCTGACGTTTGTCCTACAAGGTTTCCGTGATCCAGGCTTTGTACTCTCTCCAAAGTTGTTCTTTAAATGTAAGTCCTTGATACAAATGTTTACCAAGGGCTGTGTGCCACTCTGCTAGAGGCCTCTTCCTCTGAGGGGTTCATCTGTTAATCAACTGCAGAAATTACTTTCCACACAGCTGCCAGTGTACCCCAGTAAGCATAGCATCCAGCCACAGTTTTGTTTTATTCATAGAAGCTGTTTTCTGAGACTGTCAGATCCTCTCTCGAGATTCACAGACTGTGCTGATTACAGTACCCTGATCTACTGACACAGCTAAAATGGCTGAGACGTCATTGCTTGGTTTGTCATTCCTCTGTCCTTCCCACTACTCCTTATTTCTTGCCTTGTATTTTAATGCTTGTATATCTCTCTGTTGTCTGCCATCCTAAAATTTTGGTAAGAATTAGAATTAGTTTAATTGAAAAAAAATAGTTTAATTGGACTATTGTTTCTAAAATTTTCCTTGCCTTCTTGAAGTAAATGTCTTAGCATTTTTATTTTCTGAAATAACTTTGACACTAGGTAGAAGGGTATATTAACAAGTTCCTCTAGAACCTAAGTGTGTGATGTTTGTGGGCCTGGATGCTTAGATTCATATTCGAGCACTCACATGGATGTTCTCAAGCTACTGGTCCCTTTTTATGTTGCTCAAAGAATGCTTGCCTTTGTGGACAGTCACACTTTGAGCTGACAATAGTATACATCATTTTCCTTGTGAACATGTATTCTTTCGTATAAAAAGTTCTTTGAATAGTCTTATGCATCCCATCATTCTGAGCATTACAGGTCTTCCTTATATAAGAGTATTAAAAACTTTGTTATTAGTGACGTGGTTTGTCTTTTATCTTTAAAAGCTTCCTTTTAAAAAAAAAACTTTGAGCCTATTATAGTATCCTCTTGTAGTAGCACTGATGTAGAAACTATCTTTCCCCTTTTCTGGAACTGTTATAACTATTGATATTCTTAGTTTTTGGAGTCATATTCTTGATAGGAATTTCCAACCTACTGTAATAAGTGGTTTTTCAAATCTGATCATGAAAACTGCTTATGCTTTCACGTGAGGTAACACAGTGATTTTCTTCCAAAGTTTCTGGTACTTCTGCTTCCCCTCTGGTTCTTTGCTGCTGATCACAATTGAGCTGAGACATCAGTTCTCCTTATTGTGCTCTCTGCTGTGAGAAAGGAGGCATAGGTGTGGCTTGATGGTGCGGTGTAACTAGGAACTCAGAGAACAAAGACTCCCAGCTATGTTCCCCACATCCTGTTTCCACGGCAGGCTTAGCTGTGTAGCTAGGGTAGTCGCTGGGAAATCATAACTCTGGCTTTGACTTGTCCTGGCTCCTCACAGCTTGACTGTGTATTCATTTTAAAGAAAATTCTTCACTAAAATAAGTCAGACAACGTAATTTTTTACCCCCTCAATTATGTAACAAACCCATAATACTCCTGTACAGAATGAAAGCATATATAGCCAAACTTTATGCTATATATAAATACATTAGTAATTCTAAAGAAATGGGGTATTTAACACCAATTGTATATTTTATATTGCTTAACATATTGGTTGAGTTACTGTCTTAGTTACTTTTTCTCTCGTTGCCGGGACAAAATACCCAACGCCCAAAATGAAGAAAGGAAAGGTTTATTTAGCTCACAGTTTATGGAGGTTTCAGTCCATACTTGGCTGGTTCAGAGGCAGAGTGGCACATGGCAGAGGGCAGACTTTTCATGGCAGCAGAGCACAGCAAAAACAACCAGCAAAAGGGAGGAATGGGGCAAATAGTCTCTTCTCTTCCCTTACATTGTGAACAGGCTGCCCCCACCTAGGGGGCATGTAGCTCTCACACAGTCTCCATGCCCTCCTCTTCCACAGGCTCAGGATGTATACAAAGTAAGCACCCTGGCTTCCTGCTGAATCACTCAGCCAAACCTCTATAGTCCCCAAGTGACACAATGTATCAACCATAACATTCCACCCCTTGTTAACTTAGCAATCAGACATATTTCCTTGAACCAGTTTCCAGATACAAAGGTATGCTTATATTAAAACCATAACAGTTACACAAACTATTTTTGAATTATGTAATTGTCTCAGATAGAAGCTACCAAAAAGGAGTGATAAAACAAGAGATCAGAAAACTTCAGAAATCATTGAGAAAGACCTCTTATTGTAAAACTATAGACAGACAGACATAGGGGTGTTGGACAGTGTTGGGTGTTTCCCTAGGACTCACAGCTGTGATTTGTTACAGCAAAAGAAAAGAAAGCAAAACCAGCAAAGGGGGGAAGCCTGAGCAGTGGGGTGAACCTATGGCTCGCGTGCTACTTGTTACTATTGAACACTTTTAGAGGTTCACCATCACTGGTCTAAAAGGAAACAGTCCCAAGTCTTCGGACGACATTCTTTAAGTTTTTCAGCAACAGATTTTGACAACACAGGAAATGTTGTCTACTAGAGACGCTTATAGACCCTCAGTGCCTGGGATTTTTATTGGGAGTTGGTCACATAGGCACCCTGTAACTGAGCCCTCACAACATGCAGCTACCCAGACAGAAGGCAGGTTTGTGCTCAGCAGTACCATTTGTGCACACAGCTAAGCACCAGGAACCATCCTCCTCAGTTCTAGAAAGGGTAGTGGCCCCCTACCCCTTCTAATTGCCTGGATGCCAGCAAGGCCGGTTGTGCTAGCAGGTCTTCCGAGGATAGACAGCACGAGCCTGCCGTGTTACCGCTCTCCTGCGCAGGACTTAGGGTGTTCTCGTGGACAGCAAGGAAAGAGTGAATGGAATCAAGGTATAAAGCTAAGTCTCCAGGTTGCCTCTAAATCTCAGGTGAGGTTGGCTTGGTTTATTCATATAAACCATAGTGATCGCTTCTGAAACTGAGAAATGCAGAAGTAAAACACTGCAGACTGCCCTTCCTTCTGTTTTTAGTTGATACAAGCACTGAGAGAAAAAGATTTTCCTTAACTGGAGGGGCCACACCTGTGTTTGGATAAACATCTACTCTGGGGGCAGGTTTGGATAAAAACTAGTCCTTCTGTTGTAGACTTAGCAGTCATTATTGTGACTATTTCTGGGCAACCATGAAGGTCTGTGAGATGGCAGTTTGCAGTCTTTCTGAGATGTATGTGTGAATGGATCCCCAGCACATTTCATACGAGGCAACCGCTTAGGTACCAAATAAACCTCCTGTCTTCCCTCTGCGTTTGAATACTGTATATTCTTATTAAAGCAACAAAACTCGCATAATAGTGTTGCTGCAGGTGAGAGTTCTCAGAAAGCAGCAACATAATAGAATATTTTAGATAAACTATATGGAAAGAATTCAACAGTCTTCCAGGTCCACAGTGTTCCAATATTATTTGGAAACAAGAAAATAGGGTTCAGGCAATACTGTACTTTCAGAGTTTCTCTCCAGAACAAAGTTTAGCTGTCAGTGGAGCAAACAAATAGAAAGTGACAGCTAATTCTTACAGTGATGGTCAGAGGAAATAAACCTGTGGAGGAACTTTGGGGAGCAAGTGAGAAGCATGTGTACGCCATTTCATATGAAAGTCTCAGATTCTACAGAGGCTAATGTCTCTTTTTGCACAAGAGACATTTCACTTCGTTTTCATTCACCTTGTTATAATACATCCCCTCATGTAGAGGTGGATCGGAAAGGCTAAAAATATTCCAGGACTCTTACTTCATTTCTCACTGACTCCAGTGTACTTTCTCCAGGTAGAAAGCAGTGCCTAAAAGCTATGATCAGAGCCAGTCCTTTGCCCCATGGATGTGACTGGCTTAAATTGTGAAACTTGACTGCTTGGTTCTTCCATGTGTTACAGAGCTTAAGAAACAGAGAGTGTCCCACACACGTTTATGTTAGTTGAGCATCGTGCCGCGTGCTTTTCATTAAGATCCTGCGGGAGTTAGCAGATAGGAGCGTGGGTGCGTGATGAACACAGAGATAGGAGTACGTCCCCTCTTCCCTTCCTGCTGTTTCCAAGCACAAATGCAGGTCTCGGCGGAAAGGACCTACCTGGACCTACAAGAACAGCTGCTGTTCTTTGGGTGATACTCTCTAGAATGTTACGTCCGCAAACCTATACAAGCTACTCTTAGCTGCTGCTTGCCTTTTTTTCGCCCTGTACAGCTAACATTTATTTACTGAGTTTATTTCCCTCCTTGAGAGAGAGTGAGGGGGAGAGGGAATCACTCAACATTAGAAAGTATTAATTCAAATTTGAAATTTCTCTTAGTTCATTGAAATGAAAGGTTTGTGCTACTATTGTTTGGACATGTAAATGCTGTTATCTTGTACTCTGAGTAACTAATTGAAAGATAATACACAATTTATTAACTATTATACTTCTATCCTCTTGTGAAATTTTGTTGTTTTCTTTAAAAAAATTGAAATTTTAAAAATTTAATGATAGTTGTAAATTAATAATTTGCCACATGTCTGTCATTGCACTTCCGAAATATTTAGCTTCTATGTGGTTAATATTTTTTATATCCCTCTTCTGAGAATTTCTTTTGTTTTAAGTAAAATAGTGTCAGAAGTACTCAGATTTCTATCAGTATTTACCTTTATTCCATTGGCACATAATTTGCAAAGGATTTAGTGGAGATTCTAAGTGATAATTAATTTTCTGAAGAGACTTGTTGCTGAAGGCCGTGGATCAGCTTGGCTAAGCATCTACTGAGGGTTGTATCCCTTACATACTTAATAAATATAATTAAAATAATTCAATGAAAGCAAATTATTTTGTGAAATATATTGAAAAGATACTTCTTAGGAGACTAAGCATAAAATTAATTTCTAATCTTCTATGCCTTTTGTTACTAAAGAATTCAAATAAAATTGTTAATTCTATAAAAAATTTACCTATTTTTTAATGTTCGCTTGTTCAAAGCATGTTTGCTAAGGACCCTAGGTGATTCTGTGTCAAGTAGCCTGCGGTCCCTCGCACTGATGGATGCATTCGTTTGTCTTCTTAAGATTGAATGATGAAGCGCGGCGGCTCATCGCTGACTTGGGGAGCACATCCATTACGAATCTTGGCTTCAGAGACAACTGGGTCTTCTGTGGTGGAAAGGGCATTAAGACTAAAAGCCCCTTTGAACAGGTCAGTCAGACACCCATAACTAATGGGCAAACCTAAACTATATGAGCCCTTCTGGTACATATCCCTGCCTCAGTTACTTGAAAATTAGATGAAATAGATACTAAGTAATATGTTGATACGTAGGTTCTTGGTAATCAGTCATTTGATATAAATGGTACTTTTTAAGTTTCAAAATTAAGAAAATACATTTAAAAATTCTCCATGGGTATTTTTTGACCCAGCATTGGAATAGAATTACTTTTTAGCCCTTCAGGAAGCATTAATTATTAAGGATTTTAAATACGAGATGTATAGCTTTAGATATGAGACTCACTTAATGTTGGAAATACTTTAGAATTCAATAAATTTTTTTGTCTTAACAAATGATCTTTTACATCTGTAGTGTTTTGTTCTTTTAATTGTTTTTGGAAGGTCTGCCGTGTGTTTCAGGCCCTAAGGGTCACACATTTATGTCTTGAGCGGTTCTTTAGGTGATCTCATTGTTGATATGACTGTTACTAAAATAAGAACAAATAAAGTATGTGAGTGCAAATCAGGTTCCAAAGGTTTTCTAAACTGTGTAATGTCATTGTGTTCCAACAGCACATAAAGAACAATAAGGACACAAACAAATACGAAGGATGGCCTGAGGTGGTAGAAATGGAAGGGTGCATCCCCCAGAAGCAAGACTGAGGGACACGCACTCTCACTGTCAATGGGGGCGCTACCAAGAAGAAGCCACATGTAAATATTTTAATAGCATGCAGCCATCTTGGTGTGTGCATGAACATTCTCTTTTGATATCAGGATTATTTATTGCTAACGTAAATAGCTGTCTTTGTAAATAGTCTTCACAATGAGTAAATCACTGAACCATTTTTAAGTATATTTACCTAAGAGGACAATGTTTAGACTGCTATGGTAATAACATACTTTAATTCTAAAAGTATCAGTGGCTAACTGAAGAGATTGTGAAAATGTTGATACATATACTGGTTGTTGTGGAAATCTGTCATGAGTTTTAGGGAGATTTTGTTTATATAGAGTGACATATATCTGGCCTTGTGATTATAGTATCTTTTAAATTAAAGAGAGATTTGGCTAGCTGTATGTGTAAGATTACCTTACAGTCTGATTCTTTTTGTACCTCTTTTCTTAGTCTTTAGTTTTCCTTTCCAAAAAAAGCAAGAAATAAAATATTTGATACGAAAAATCTCAGATTTGTGAAAAGCACAACAAATTCTTTTTTTAATGCACACAGTAAAAAGTCACTATGTAAATGTAGATGATATTCAGGACTATAGTGTGGATTTCGTGTTAGCAATGTGAATAATTTGATATTGTATAAACATTTTAGAGTGAAACTGGAGGTAGGAACTTCACACAGCTGAGGAATCATTCGTGCCAGGCCCCTCCTCGGCCTAATTAGCGCATGCAGAGCAGCTAAGGCAGTGTACTTAAAGCGATGCAGGCATATATTTGCCCTCTTTATTGTCAGCATTGACCAGTTGACCAAGTGATTTGAAAAAGGGCACACCTTACTATGATAGTTATGATTTAAAAACCAAGAAATCCTGTGTTTACTTCATGTAACTTCATAATGATAATCGCTGCCCAAAGCTATAGTGGCACACTCTGCTTATAAAAGTGTTAATTACTGAGTAGACTGATGATACTTTAAAAATAATTTTATTTGACCCAAAATGACTTTATGCCCAGTTCCACATAAAATATAGGCAATCTTTTCTCTTAACTTCAAATGGTTACTAAATGATGTAGATTTATTTTGATTGCTTTAGGGCATTAAATAGCAGGTATGGAGTTCCTTACACTGGAGCATAAGCACATTTGATGGTCAAACTCTTTCACAGTGTAAGGCAGCGCTTAAATTTGAATCTAAATTTTAGATGACTTATATAAAAACCTCAAAGCAGTATTTGTTATTTCCTGTAAGGTGGAAGTTACTTGGAAATTTCTTAAATATTAATAAATTTGGGGGTACTATTTGTTTCCTCAAACTGAATGTAGTTCATAAGTCAGTGCACCTTATATGTTTAAATAATTTTTTATAAACTAGATTTTTGGTGCTTATATACTAAATCACATCCAACGTGTATATTTTGACCTTTAAAATACTTCCCTCAATTCTGTAAGTTAAAAGAATAGCTATTTCACAGTTCTGGGGATTGTAAAATAAATGTTGCTGGGTTTTTTTTAATAATGAAAATAAATACTGGTTTTTTACATTGTCAATTTTTGTATTATCTGGCAAAGTAATAATAATATGAAACTTGACATTGAAAGATTCTCCAAACATTTATTGTACTGCTTAACATGAAAAAAAAAGTCATTGCTGTGGTTAAACAGTAATATTCTCTGGATATATCTTAACTTGTATAAAATTTAAGAATGTAAATGGCAGAACATACCTTTGATTTTCACGATTGTAAAAAGATGTTATACAGGTGTATAAAATGTCAAAAGGGATAAAGATTGTTATGTAACTGCTTTGATACAGTTTGTTTTTGTCTGAATTCTGTTTTGTATAGATTGTGCCAACTTAACTTTGGAAGCAATAATTTTACATTTTATTTTCAGATCTCTTTAAAGTCAGCATTATAAATGAAACACTGTTCATTTAATGTTAACATTTTTCTTTATTAAAAATCAAAAATTTAACATCAGCATTTTAGTAGTTTAAATGGTGTTTAAGGGCTTGTACATATTTCACACATACTTTATATCACAAATGAATTCCTAGAACCAAGTGTATTACTACCTGAATGTTAAGTAGAGCAAAGGAAGTGCAGTAGTAAGTGATATTTAGGGAATTTTAAAAAATTAAGCTAGTCTTCGTAGTCCTGACTTTTAACTTAAAAGTGAAATTAAGCATTGCTTTTTCAGTATTTGTTTTACAATGAATCAGTTAATATTTTGTAATTCTTTGATAAATGAATGCTTTCTTCATTTATCCTGTATTTTACTTTATACTTCAAAAATTTATGCAAATTATAAATAATTTGTCCCATAAATTATAAAATTTCATTGTTTGGTTCATCCCTGTGTCCTTTATAAATGAAAGAATGAGCAGTGTGCTGTTTAGTGAAGCTGTTAAAAGTGAAAACGATTTTATAATTCTTTTTTAAATGACTAAGATAGGGAAAAGCACTTGTTGATCAGGTGGATTTGCATTTAACCTCTTCAGATATTTTGCCCTTCTGGACATCAGTACCTACATGTACCAGGTGTGATTTAAAAAATACAACCAACGGTTTCCATTGACAATATTACAGTAAAGATACACTGACACTGCATTGAATACACCTTCTCTCATTGTTCTCACCACCTCCGAAGCAGCACCGGAAGTTCATGTGCTTGGGTGCACTGCCTCTTGTGTCCTCAGCTGATCCAGAATGTCCCTTCACACACCGGAGGCCCCTGCCTTTGTGTGGCATGGCTGTTGTCAGCTGCGTTCGCTGCATTTTTTACCACCCTTCGTAAGATTGTAAGATCGTGACAGAGGACCTCCAGAGCTGCTTCAGAAAACAGCAAGAACTGCAGGGTGAGGGTGTTGGGAGGGAGAGTGCTGTGAGGGAAATTCATCTCACCTCTTCTCAACTACTCCTAGGGCGATTCTTCCTGTTACAAATGGAACTTTTAACGGTATTGCTTTCTGCTTGCCACCTTCTAACACCGTTTAATTTCTGTGTTCCTCCGCTTATGCCTTGCTCCTGTCATGGCTTGCTCTTCATTGAGGTGCCTTCCTTGAGGCAGCAGTCAAATCGAGGGCCAGGTGGAATAAAGCAGGCAAGCGTGGCGAGAGGGCAGCAGGCAGTTGTTAGGAGTGTGAGGGGGTGAAGGCGCTGCTCCAGCCCCGGGAGGGGCACTGTAGGACTTCCGGTCATGTATATTTGACTACTACTATGAACAGTCAGAAGGAACTCGGGATGTTTCTGAAAGGAAGACACTGAGAAAGTTTAATAGTAAAAGGGACAGGTCTGGTATGTATGCAGCAAAAACTCATTAAATGCAACTACCAGAGTACTGCTGTTACTTTTCATGCCTCTTGCAGGCTAATAACACTTTAGATAAAATGCGAGTCCGCCTCTAGCTTTCCAGCCCCCATACCTAGCTAGAAGGAGCCCTTCAGTGACATGGGTGGTGAGATTGTAGGTGAGGTTGCAGCTGCTCACCAAAGGCTGACCTTGGTCTCCAGCCCTCTTGTGTAGTACCTGTGCTTTCAGGCTGTACCCCAACACCCGCTTTACCACAAACACAAGTCAAGCTATTGTATATCTCCAGGGAGGTAGTGTTTCAAGTGTTTGTTTGCCAGCCTGGGCTTTAAAAGGGGAGAGAATTTGGCTTCAGCCAAGGAGTAGGGAGTCTGTGGAGCTCCTACCTGTGGCAGTAGCCAGTCGTGCTTCACAGGAGTGCACACCTTAGTCCCAGCTCCTAATAACCGAAGTGTCCTGCCCCACTGCTGCTGCAGGTCAGGTCGCAGTAGTGGGGTGGGGGAGAGGCTGGGAACCGTTGTATCCCCTTTGCACACCAGCGTTTGGCTCTTGTGCAGAGGGCCTGTAAAGGTTCTTGTCTAGGACAAAGGAATCTTTTCACTGTGAATTTTGAAAGTTGCTTTGTTGCTTCCTGGGATTTGAAGTGCATGCTGCATCTGACTTTGAATCCCATTTTCTGTGACGTGTCCTGTGCAGTGCTGCCACCCTGTGATGCTGCTGCTGCTGTTGGATGTGGTGTAGTGGGGTACACACGCTCATCCCGGGACCAGCGAGCAGTCCGGGACCAGCTGTCAATCTCAGCCTCCTCTACCACCACTGGAATAATGTGGCCAATTTTTTTTTTTTTTTTTTTTTTGGCGGTACTGGGGATTGAACTCAGGACCCTGCGCTTGCTAGGCAGGCGCTTATTCCACTGAGCTATATCCCCAGCTCCAAATGTGGCCAATTTTGAAGTCTACCTGAACAACAAAAATGCTGTTTGCTATAGGTACATTGCTCTGAGCAGAGGAGGGTAAAGCTCACCCCAGCACTCAAGTTGTGATAACGTGGAGGCCAGTGCAGGTATGAGAAATTCACCCTAAGACTTGCTAGGGGCTGTGCATGTGTATGACAGCTGCTGTGCTGAGATAGTTCTGTTCCTCGGTGACTGTTAATGCATAGTTACTCAAAAAATAAGCCGGGCATTTGGGGAAGGGAAGAGGTCAAACTGGCAAAAGAATTTCTCAGTGAAATTTATTGTTCAGCATGTGAAATTGCCCTGTATCCATTAGCTATGAGGTGTGTGAAGGTCTCTCTCAGTGGCTTCTTCAGTTTTACCATTTCCTGTTTTGAGATTTTTGTTGCTTATTGGTACATATTTGCAGTATATAGTGCCTTACATTTTGTGGAGGACACTACGCCGCCCTGCCCTAGGCCCAGTGTGACTGTGCTTACCAGCAGCCAGCATAGGCCGTGCAGAGGTGACTTCTCTAAATTGACTGTCTCTGGCTGAGGCTGTGTATGTGTGCTCATGATAGCAAGCAGGTGGTGTGGGGCTAACATTGCTCTTCTCCAGCAGCCACAGTTGAGCCCAGAGCGGCCGTCTGTGAGACTGTGGGGCCAAGATACGCAATAACGTCTCCACTGAGGCCTGTGCGACTCAAGACAATTCCTTCCCAGAGTTGTCCACAGAGCACGTTACTCAGTACCGGCAACCTGCATCTGGCTGTTCTGCTCCTTCCCCAGAATGCTTTGTACCGTTTTACAGGCTTCGCCAGCATGGCCACTTGTCTAGTGCTTCCAGCCACAATCCCCTCACCGTTTTCCTCAACACAAATCTGCTCAGTAAATAGCAGCATTCTGGCAGCCTCGTGGCTTTTCTCCCGTGAACGCTGCTCATCCCAGTTCCCCACTGCGTCGCCGTTTTGTCTCTTGCTCCCTTTTGCCGTGAGCTGTGCCACCGTGTAGTACATTGGAAACGCACTGCAGCGGTCCTCCATCCCCGTGGGAATTGGAATGTGTACAGAGCATCCCGACTCTCTTTTCTTCCTCTTCCGCTTCCCTCTCCCCTTCCACCGCTTGGTCCCCTCCCCGTCTGTGGATCTATCTCCCTGTTTCTATTACCCATCTTTTATTTTGCTCTTTTTCTGTATAAGGGGATTCTCAGGTAAGAGAACCCACGCGATCTTTAAGCTTGTGTGTCTGATTTATTTCACACGGTCTCAAGGTGAATCTGTTTTCCTGCAGATGACTCCAGTTTATCTTGCTTTATGGCAGAGTCATACTCCGTTGTGTATAAGTATCACATTTTCTCTACCATGCATCTGTTTTTGGAAATACAGGCTACGTCCAATATTTAGCTATTGTGAATGTGCTGCTATAAACATGGGCGTATGCCTGTATCACTGTAATATAATGTCTTTAACTCTTTCTGGAAGGAAAATAGTTGCATAAATGGAATTGCCATATGCTATTTATTGCCTGTCCTAGAAGTTGAGAAGAGCAAAAATTAATTATTAGAGAGTTTGGAATAAAGGACTGACAGTGGAATCCACAATGAAAGTGCAGGTGGTGTCCTAGGGATAAGTAGGTAATCATTGATTTACATCATTTGTTGACTCCTTTGCCCAGTTTGGAAAGAGAGTGAGGTGTATAGAGTGGCCAAGTTTCATCAATAAGTAATTAGGCTAACAAATGATACCTTTTTCTTTCTTGGCTGAACAGGGAGGGGTTGATAGAGGCTGTGACCGGGATGTGGGTTATTATCATTTGTAGAGTGGAAGGCTACTTGCCTCGTGAAGGGAGGTGCTGAAGCCTCAGAATGGCCATTGGACAAGGACCAGCCAGTCCTGTGGCCCATGCATTCTGCCCTTTAGTTCCTATGTACAAGCCAGATGCCTTCACTTTGCAAATTAAAAGGTTATATGTGACATTTTAGTTGTGTTGGTTTTATCCCCTTTGTTACTACTTTTCACAACTATGTTAGGGAAAGGTGGTTTTTATTTCAAAGTTTAATCTGGTGCAAACCAGCTCTAGTGATTTTTCTTTAAATGTGAATATAAACCTCCTTAAATGTGAATATAAACCATTACAAATGGTAAGTTAAGTAACATTTGGCTGTAAGCACAATCAAAAGGATGTAAGTGTTTACATCTAACTGAATTAGTTTGATTTTAACCTGGAATCATTTCCTTTTGGAACAATTATTAGATTCTTGTATAACCCCATATTGGCCCCATTGGGATCTAAATTAGAGGTCAATTTAAATAACTTAGAGCTTAGAAATCAAGAAGCAGGATATTTTAATTATATATCATGGCAAATCTCAGTTCTCAGTTTTCCTATCACTTTACTCCCTGATCTTTGACCAAGTTTATATAATCAAACCATAAAGAAAATATAATTTTCATTATATCTACAAATCTTCCCAGATACTTTAAATGGTATATTATGAATATGGTTTTCTGACAGCTTTGATACTGAGAGAGGCACAGAGAATGTAGTACGTGAGTGCACAGACCCTGAAGCCTGTCCGTTCCATGTGACGTTTGTTGGGCTGTTTACTTGGGTCTCAGATTCCTGATCTTTAAATTGGCTGTCACAACCATAAGAATTATTGCTGTATAAGATTCCCAAGAGGAATAAATGCCATACACACATACACACAGTGGTATCTTGGTTTGTGAATTTAATTCTTTCCATGATTCTGGTTGCAAACCGAATTGGATGAGAACAGAATCAGATTAAATGGTGAGGTTATGTTCAATGTTGATATTATGGGGAATTTTGATTCAGTTCTCATCCAATTCAGTTTACAACCAGAAGCATGGAGAGAATTAAGTTTGTGAACAGAGGCACTACTACATACGTAATTTACTGAGACCAGTGCACGGTACATGGTGGGTGCTAAGTGTTAATACATTTTCTTTCAAAGGAAATGAGTTCCTCCCTGGTGTATCACTTTGCTTTCATGCTATACTGCGTACCACTCTCTGGGTTATGTTAAGGTGTCACACCTATTGTATAGTAAACTGAAATAAAAGAAAAAAAAAAGGTAGGCCAGCTTTCCAGGATGGCTTGTCCTGGGGGAATGTTCAGGATTCCTGATCTGAATTTTTTCCCCATGTGGATCACAGTGTTCTAGGTACAACCAGGCCCTCTAGCAACTAACTTTTGTGTTAATTTCTCTTAATGACCCTACACTAAGGGATGCAAAAATAACAACTCACTAAGGGGCCTATCAGTATGTTGAGAAATTTTTCTGCTTCTACATTTTAACCCAAGCAAAACCAAAAGTCCTATTAGTACCAACAACTCTTTAGAAATTAATGTATTGTTTGAAAATACTGTGGATATCATATCCCAAAACTGCAAAATCATAAGCTCATGGTATCTAAACATACTGAAAAATTTCCTGGCGTAACTATTGTAGTTCCTTAAAATACAAAACAACCATAAACCAAATTAGGAGCAGGAAATGCAGTCCATATTGACAACAGCGAGTGTGTGATTAGTGTTGTGTAAAGTCACAACACTGTCATAAAAGAAAGGCTTTATTTAGTCAACTTCCTTATCTAGAAGGTACAGATAGTATAATTTAATGCACTTTTCTTAATTTTACTTTACATAAGTGTCTTACTTTTCCCTTTGCTAAGACAAAATATCCAACACCCAAAGTTAAAGGGGGAAAGGTTTATTTAGCTTACACTTTGTAGAGGTTTCAGTCCATAATCAGCTGGCTCCAAAGTAGGGTGGTACAGCAGAGAAGCATTCTAGAGGAGAAACAGTTCATGGCAGGCAGAAGGTAACAAAGTGACAAGGGAAGACCACAGCTCTTTCTCTCCCTGATGTCCAGGCTACTTAGGGCAGGTCTCGTTCACACCCTTAATCCTACTGCTCTTGATCCTAGCACTGCACCAAGAGTCAACTCACATACTCTAGATCCAGCCACCTCTGAAAAGCCCCACCTATGACTACATGAGGCTTTAGTGGGCATCTAACACAAGTCATGACATTCCTCGCCCAGACCCCTCAAAAACTCATGCACATCCCTTTATGCCAAGGGCATTTAGTCCATCTCCAAGTGTTGCTAAAATTCCAAGTTTCAGCAATCCTGAGAAGTACAAGTCCAAAGTCTCTGAGATGTAAGGCCAATTCTTAGCTGTGAACCCCTGTACAAATGAAAGTTAAATGTTTCCAACATTCAGTGGCACAATATAGACATTTCTATTCCAAAAATTACAAAGAGGGATACCAAGAATGGAAACAAAGCAAAACCAAAATCCAGTAGGTCAAACATTAAATCCCACAGTTCCACTCCTAGCATCCTGACAATCTGTGGTAAGTTGTAAACTCCTAAAGTGCTCAGATGGGTCCACCCCTGTGGCTCTGCCGATGATTATAGCACCTATGGTCTCTCTCTTGGGCCCACTCTGCTCCCTCCTTGCAATTTTCCTTGGACAATCCACATTCCTGGCTTCTCCAAATTTCTGGGTTTCCATGGTACCTTTGGCTTCACACTCACAGCTTCACACACTTCCCTCCAAGAGGCACACTACCTGGCCTCCCACGCCTTCTTCTAAAATCTGGGTGGAAGCCTTCCTGACTCCACAATGCTTGCATTCTGTATGCACCTAAAACCAACACGATGACACCAAGGTCTGCTGCCTGCTTGAGCCGTAGCCAGGTTTCCTTCTCTCATGGCTGTAGGGATCCAGTGTCTATGAACCCAATCCCAAGAAACAACTTCCCCAGGCTGCTGCCATTCTGGAACATGGTGCTCTGGGGGCTCTGTTCTCAAAGCGAAGTCTTTCCCTTTTGCAATTTTGAGGCTGCAAAGGGTGGAGTCTTGCTGCTGCTTCGATACCCTTAGGTCATCTTTTCTATTACCTTCTTCTGAAATCCTTGGCTTTTTGTTTCCCTTTCTAGGAACCCATTTCTCCTCTGTTCCATTTTTACAGGTCACAACTTTACTAGAGCTTTCTTTCTGGCCAGACTCACAGCATTTTGAATCATGCTGCTGGGCTCTTTGCTCTTGGTTCTCAACATAAATCTGACTAAAAGCCCCTAACAGTAGCCATGCCACTGCCTCAACATTAGACTACCTTGAAATTTCTTCTGCCAGATTAATTAGTCCTCCCTCCCTACTCTTTGTCTCAGGCAAAAATCTTTGGATAGGAGCAAAATGCAGACAAACTTTCTGCCAAGGCATAACATACATCATCTGGAGTCTAGCAGCCAATACAGTCCTTCCCAGCAGAAACCACCTGAGCCTGGCCTTTACTAGGAGAGTTTCTATTAGCCTTCTGGTCTTCTGAGCTCTGACCAGAATCTCCCATCCAGTACAGTCTTAGGTGTACCAGCTCCATTTTTTCTGTTGGCATCTCCAAACTTTTCCTAACTCTTCCCCTTTCCACAAGCCAACTTCAAAGGCTCCATGGTCAGATGCAGTCACAGCAATGACCCCACTTCTGTGGTACCAAATTCTGTCTTAGTTATTACTGAGACAAAATACCCAACACCCAAAGTTAAAGGGAGAAAAGGTTTATTTACCTCACACTCTGTAGAGGCTTCAGTCCACAATCAGCTGGCTGCAGGGTGGCATGGTAGAAGGGCATTCCAGAGGAGAAACAGTTCATGGCAGGCAGAAGGTAACAAAGTGACAAGGGAAGACCACAGCTCTTTCCCTTATGTTATCCAGGCTACCTAGGGCAGGTATAACTCATACCCTTAATCCTATGGCCCTTGATCCTAACTCTGCACCCGTAATCAATTCTAGAGTCACACGCTATAGAACAGTCACTTCTGCAAAGCCCCACCTATGACCTCATGAGGCTTTGGGGGGCATCTAAACACAGGCCGGAACAGTGAGCCATTGCACTTTACCTCTGCCTCTGACAGGCATTTCCAAATAAAAAGGTGAAAACACACTGGAGTCATTTCCCCCCCTTTTTTTAATATGATAAAAGACATTTAAATAAACCAAGGCACTTCATACACGTGTAGTAACTCACACTGCTTTAGGCTTGCTTTGATTGGCTGTGAGTTCTATTTTATACCAGAAACTGACCCCTAAAAATCTCTAGAACTGGAACATGTAACATCCAGATGCCCAGCAGTCAGTTACCCTGTACTGGTAACATGGCAGGCCAGGTTTTCCTTTACAGATTCTCGCCCTCCTTATTGTCAAGCTGTGTAGTTTTAGCTGATGTGAACCCAGGGGACTTCCAGGTAGGGGCTAGAATTTCCAGAAGACGGATCCGGGTGCTTGCTGCCCACCCCAAGTAAGTCACTTTGATTGGGTCAACAATGAGCACATTTAACCAGTCAGACCCAGTGATACTCAGATGACCTCTGCTGGGCTTTCTGGGAAAGAAAATGTTCCTTTTCTAGATAGGCAACCAGAAATGTGCCTCTCTCTTTCATAGAATGAGTGATAGAATGTGAAGTCTGGAACTGTGGCAGCCACATTAAGAAAAGCAGAGAACCTGGAGTCACTAGGGATGGGTCGGGGGTGGCAGAAGGGTGGTAGATGTGAGGAGGTACGATGCCAAAAGTCAGTCTAAAGTGGAGACACTTTGGGACTAAGGAACTAAGTGGGAATATAGGGATCATGTTTCACCTGAAACTGTTGTAATTCTCAAGTTTTCAGTTATGAACTTGTCTGGATTGGGTTTTCTGTTCCTTTCAGGATAAAAACCCTAATTCTGGCAAATAGCATAGAGTAGACAAGAACCTCTGGCCCCAGAATTGTGTCCTTAGGCGGGCCATGGTGTTACTCTGTGGTGATGGGGGTGAAGGGACTGGGCACATGCCAGGTCATTAGTGAGATAGCGAAGAAGCTCAAGGTTGACTTCTGTAGTGATGCCAAGAATGAGAAAGAAAGGAACCCAAAGACACAGCTTTATAGTTACTGTAGGAGGAGTTCTTGATTAGCATATAAAAAGAGCCTGATTAACAGAAGAAATGGCTGAATAGTAATCAGATATTTATAAAATAGAGGCTGCCTGGTTCTCACAGTCAATTCAGGTAATTATGAAGAGGTTTGTAGTCACTAATGGGCATTACAGTCTTCTTCTGCTTAAAATGTGTGCTTATTTTCAATAAAGATGAAACTATCACCCTTGTAAAAAAGGCTGAGAATAAGTGTTTTTTCATGTTACTTTATTCAACGTATATTAAAGAGTGTAACACCACTTTAAGTAAGTGCTACTATATTTGTTCCTGGACTTTTCTAAGTCTCTCATTTAGTAAGTAGTAACTAACTTTAATTTTAAGGATCACAGTCAAATGTTCAGTCTTGATTTTAATATTAGAACTGAGACATTGTCAGCTGGTTGTTTTTTCATAAGTTGGTAAATAAAACCAAAAGAAAATAGACTGAGACTTTTGGGGTAGGGAAATATTTATCTTATTAAGAAATATTGTTTCAATTCTTTGTCAGTGTTGAACATAATCAATTTTTCTATATAATACTGAAATATTTAACAGTACATAAAACATAGGCATTTACATTAAAGTACAACCCTAGATGCTGAAATTTTTCTCATCCTTAGCCCTGAAATTTTCACCAGGACTGTGCAAAATACGGTGAATATACATGCGTGAATATTAAGGCAAGTGAGACCACTGTATATTCAAATGGAAATGCAGCATTACATGCAATACAATAAATATCCAGAATATCAAATCTGCAAATTGATCACTAATCTGATTTAAATTCTTTTTCCAGTTAGGACTTTTACTATATAATTTATTATAATAATTTTATGAGTTAAGAAAACTAATGTGAAAAAAAGAATTCAATTAATTCAGCTACCAAACTAACACACTTCTCAATATCTTACAACACATTTTAATCTATAACATATAAAACTGTCATTTTGGCAAGAAATACACATCCATATAGCTAATTGCTCAATTACCTACCTTTTTTTCAATGTTAAAGAAGTTAGAGTTAATCATGAAAAGAAAAAGAGGCTAATCCTATTGCCTTAGCTTCTGGGCTTTGGCAATAAATGTCCTAAGTTGTAATATATGACATATAACTTAAATACTACACTTATAAATATAAATCTTTTAAGGAAAATATCATACAAAATACTGTTTTTACGTATTTAAAGGATGTTTTCTTCACAATGTATACAAACCCTTTATATTTTTACCTTGCTTTTCCCACGTTTTCAGGGTCTTCCTCCCTCCCTACCTTAGGGCTGAAGTTTTTAACAGTGAACTCTGGTCTAAAATAAAAATATGTATCCAAAGACTGCTATATACTTTATGGAGGTTTTTACAGGACAGTTCTACTGGTTAGAAAGTACTTAAAATCCAATTCATTTTAGTTTTTACATTTTGATTCTTTTTTGTCACCAAACAGCTCTACTGACTACGTTTTAGGGATATTGTATCACTTATAAAGGTTCTTTACAATTGTCCTTTTGGTGTGCATGAAAGGGCAGGTATTCACCACTTCGATTAACTTGTCAACATTTGCCCATGCCCAAATACTTTGTGAAATTTTTTCAATTAAAATACTGAGAATAAATGAGATTCATGTTTATGTTCTTTGCTCCTGCAAGAGGCATCTAAAAATGAGTAATGTTCACACACCATTATTGATTTCCGTAACTGAGATCCATAGTTGAGGATCTTATCCTGAATACGGACCAACTGTTCCTTAGCAAATGGATTTATCTTCCTTACATGTCAACCTGTATCCTCCAAATCATCCAAAGATGAATGGAAACCTTTTCAACTTTAAAATCCCAAGAAGTCTGCAGGACTGATACATGATTGGATGTCACTCAGGCAAAGCAGATTCCAAATAGGCCAAAGATGTGGAGATGCCAGTACAGAAGTCAACTTCCCCAACCCTGCAGAGGAAGAGGCACCACTTGGCTTGTAATCTCAGCCTGTGGCTGAGCAGTACTGTTCCAGGCTAGATGGAGTTGTTACTTACAAGTGTGGACATCTGTCATGCTTTCACACCTCTTGCAGCGGACATAGCAGCACCAGATAAACTTACACTCACACCTCTCCACGTGCCTGACCACATGGGTGTTGTAGCCTCGGCCACAGCAGAGAAGGTTGCAGCCTCCGGCACCTTCTGACGTGCGGTTGCACTCCCTTCCTTGTGTCCCTGGGGTTCCCAGTTTTTTATCCTCCACACAGTAGTTGGGAGACTTGTTAATGTACAGCAGGTCATCCTTGTGGATTGGTATTTTCCTCTGATCTTTTTCTTTCCTTCGCATCTTTCTCTTCATTTTGTCTGATATCTGGATGCTATTTTCATATTTATCTTTTAACAAATGGCCAATCTTTTCAAAAGAAGACATGGTTTTCCAGCATGTTTTCACAGCACAAGAGCCAGAAACTCCGTGGCAGCGGCAGTCTATTGACATCAACTTGGCAACAGCCTGAAACCAACAGTGATTATGTTCAGATGCCATTCATTAGTGTCTCGCTCAACAGCAGAAGCACAACCAGCCTAATCATGCAACTCTCTGTGTCTGTGTCCATTGTACAAAAATGACAGTTTTACTCATGAATAATCTTTAAGACTATGTAAAGTTCAAATGTTTTGTCCTTTAGTTTTGTCCAAATGTTTTGACCTTGAACAGCAAACCTTTCTGAACTACACTGAAAGCATTAGTAGATCAGGGTAACATTATTATCGGAGAACATCTGTGATACCAGAGGCAAATTGCTGTCATTTGCAATACCCTGCTCAGTTTGGGATGTAAGAGGATGCTCATGCTTGCCTATGAGTTTCTGATACAATTCAACACCTTGCTACTCAAAGTATCATTCAAAGATCAACAGCTCCCACATGACCTTTGAAAAATACACCCATGCCCCACTTCAGACCTACAGAGTCAGAAGCTGCATTTTAACAAAATTCCCCAGGTGGTTCTTATCCATATTAAAATTTTAGAATCTCTATTATAGCTGATATAACTCTTATGGTCTACATAGAAACTTTACAAGTGACCACTGCTTAAAACCTTGAGACATTGGCTTAACTGATTCAAGTGAACTGCTCAGATGATTTTAATGATGTCCGGTAATGACAGTGAAATGACACAATTAAAAGGTCTTAGGTTTGATCACTATAAAGGTACCTTCACAGGGATTGGGGGAAGGGAGGACAGGCTACGCCATCACAGACCGTATGGAAAACACTGACTAATCCAGTTAGACGGCTCAGACTGAGGAGAGAAGGAAACAGATTTCAAAACTTCCCAGGCTCTAACCTCTTACATACCAAGCCAGCCAACACAGCTTTCTTTAGTCCCCAGGTGATGGCCAAACCGAATAATAAATCATCAGGGCTAGCTGTGGAGTTGATATTCTGTCAACATACTAGCTAAAATGAAAAATAGATCCGTCTATTCAGTAACTTGGAAATTATGTATATAATCTCACCAAAGAAAGGAAAACCTCACAGTTTAAATTCCACTTACAGTTCTTATTAAAACTATAAAATGGCCTGTGTCTATACTTTGCTATTTCATACCAAATCTAACACTGACATGTTTATGGAATTACTTTTCCAAACAAATTAACAAAATATCTAATGACCTTGAATATTGCAAACAATTAAGATTTATTTGCAACCTTAAATGAAAGCATATGGTATTGATTTGTACAAGGTTTAATCTTCTTACTAGTGTTTACAACAATAAAATAATAATTGCACTCTGTTCCTTGCAGACCACAGCACATATGCTCCTTCTGAATTCACAAAATGGAGAAGCTAATAAGCATATCAACTTCTTATTAACCCGGAGTAAAATGTATGCTACAGTGATGTTAGAGTAGTTCATTAGCCTCGTGCACAGGCTTATTTCATTTAATTTATGGTTTCTGATATTCAGAAAGCCATCAGTTCTGTAAGATGCCCTGTGCAAATACATGTTGAAATTAAGCAATGTGCCTACCTTTGTCCAGATTTTAAGTACTTTATGCAGATGAGCAAGAGAGCTCAATCCGTGCTAGGTAGTAACAAAATAAATTATCTAAGAAGGATAAACATTCGAGAATGTGTACTTGTGTGTTTCAACCTGGTCAAGGTTCCTTACAGTCATCACTTAGGAATTTAAAGCTCCCAGTGTCTATGGATCATGGCCGAGGAGCCGACCTCTTTTCTTAACCTCTTCAGACATCATGTAAGGAGTTGCCCATTTGTAAGGCCTACAGGACAGAGTAGATACTCATCAAATACTGATTGAATAATGAGTCCCACTTTCTAGAGCAGTTTTAACTCATCCTCTCTTGGTAACCTGATCTGGAGAAAGTAATAAAAATCACCTTTGTAAACAAGAGTCAGTGTGGGAGGGAGAACGGCACAGGAAGCATTTGAGCCGCGGAAGCACTCCCCTAATTTTGCCATCTTTGCCTCATCCGCAACAGTATTAGCCCATAAAAGTAACAGATTGCTTCACAGTTTCAAATTCAAGTTCATCATTGGCTGAATTTGTATCTGAATTTTAGGAAAAATTTTCTCCTCTAAAAAACCAACTCTTTTAAATATCTAGAGTATATAATTCCAGTGACATTTTGTAAAAATGTTCACTCTATAACTTTCAAATTATACATGGCCCTGACAGTAGGTTTAAGAAAAGAAACTCTGCTTTGAGCATCTATATTCCATGCATTATTTTTCTGTCCTAGACTCGGCATACTTAAATGAACTTAAAGGAAAATCCCAATAATTTGACTTCCAACATGAATGTCTGTACCCTCTCTAACACTACAAAGATGGAACTTGGCTGAATTAAAGCAATATCATGACCACTCAGAATTTTGTGAAATGCAGTTTGAGGTCAGACACACACACACACACACACACACACACAGAATTTATAGAATTATGTCTATGTTTGTTAATATGCTTTCATTCTTTTATCTTTAAAATAAAAAAAGAATTTAGTCTTTCTCAGAGCTAGCTCATTTTCATAAATTATTTTACTTGATTTAGGAAGAAACACTTTGCACCTAGTAGGCAGTTAATGAGCAGGTACTTAGTTATGATTCCAGTTTTAGAGAGAAATAAACAATGTGGTTAAAACACTTGTCTTACATATGTTGGTGATATATAAGGTCTTTATATGCAACAAGATATTTTTCTAGAACAGAATGAAATGAAAATGGAAAAATGTAAGCATATTTAAGGAAATCGCAGGAACACTAAAATAAACCCACTAAGAAATATCTCCTGTATATTTTCTGCTAGGACCCTTAATTAATGTTAAATAGTCATTTTGAGCTGCAGTGGTAGTTCTGTCATTTTCTAGTAACAAAAAGTAAGAGATACAGCAGGCGAAAGAGTTGCATGTGGTTATGAGAAAATTCCTTTCTGTACTCTAGTGGAGTTGTTAAGGTTTATAACGATATTAACAGAGGAATGTTTTGTTAACTATTGCAAACAGATGTGCACATGTTGGTGGAACATTTTTAAACTATAGGAGAGCAATTAGGAAGGAGGGTGTCATTTTAATCTACTGGAATCCTCACATACATTTTGGTTTGTAAAATTTCTAATAAAGCAGTTTAAGGGCAGATGGATACTGTAATTTTAACTCAAAGGTAACGCAGCAGGAGGAGGTTGTTTTCCAGCATATTGCTTTACCCTGACTTCACAGGAATGGCCAGAAAAAAGTCGCAGAACATTGCGTGACTAACATTTCCTGTTGTCAACAATCAGATGAACTGTTTGAGATTGTATGTATGAAAACTGCAATACAAGGTCAATGTACATAGCATTCCTATTTCTCTGACCCATTTTGTCCCTTTCTGCCCCAAAATACTGTATAGTTGAACCTGCTAAAAAGCAAAAACACTTACGTGTTGTTCAAGTACTTATAAATATTCTTGAAACAGGTCAATGAATTTGGGGCTGGCCCTTCCCACTTCGTTGAGTTACTCATCATAAAACAAATTATGGGGTAGGGAAACTTAAAAGTTTATGAGGTGGACACGGTAAGAATGGAAATATTCTGAGCACACCAAAAGAAATACCCATAAATACTCCAAGTCACATTATTCCCAGAAGTTCTTCCCCTGGAAGACAGCACATCATTCTCTTAGCCAATCACCATCTAGCTACATTATTCTTGGAGTCATAACTTTAGGAATAGTGTCAGAAACCAAGTGGGAATCAGAATATTTAAGGTCAGTGGTTAGAAAATCATCTGTCCTGCTCAGAGCACTACTAAGCGCCAGTACCCACATTTCTCTGAACACATTCCTACATTTTGAGTTTCAGATTTTGAGACTAGAAAAAGCAACTCAATTGAATGCCGACCTTGAACTTTACTGACACAAATGTGCATAATAGATTAAAATTCTAATAGCCAATATTAAAAATTGAGTTGATTGTACTTTCGTTAAGATAATAACCTAGAAACCTGCTTTTGGTTTTAGTTTGGGCTTGTTCGCTTTACCACCAATGGAAAGAAAAATACAAAAAATGTTTTGAATTATAATACTTCATGAGAAAAGAACAGCAAAACCCGAAAGTAGTACTCTCAAAATAACCAGGTAAATATTTTGTAATATTTTAAGATTCCACCTAGAATAATGAGGAAAAAAAATTCAATAGGGAAAAGCCTGCAGTTTACACAAAATGTGTGCATATATGAAAAGGTTGAATTATTTCTGCTCAGGCTGAATAATAGTAAAATTCTACTTAATATGAGGAATTGTTTTTGCTAAAAAAAAGGAGTGGATTAAAATTGATGTTGAATAATTGCATGTTTTTAATAAAATCAGAATATAAACAATAGTTCAAGATCAACATTAACAGTCACAGAGGCAAATAGTGCGAGCTACACTGAAACAGCACACAAGGGGTTTGTTTGTTTTTTTTTTTTTGCAGTACTGGGGATTGAACTCAGGACCTTGTGCTTGCCAGGCAGCCACTTATTCCACTGAGCTATCTCCCTAGCTAAATTCTGGATCTTTTTTTTTTTTTTTTTTGCGGTACTGGGGATCGAACTCAGGATCCTGCGCTTGCTAGGCAGGCGCTTATTCCACTGAGCTATATCCCCAGCCCCACACAAGGGGAAATAAGCACCTAATAGGCGCTTAGTGTTACAGAGACAGAATTTACAGTGCTTTAGTGTTTTTCGTAAGTTTAGAGACAACTCTTTATAAGAATACTAATTATAGCATGAACGTCTGAGTATTGATTTACTGGTTAGATTTTTTGACCACTACAAAATTATTTCAAAGATGGCTAAGGAAAGTTTAAGTTATATTTGATAATAAACATTCATTTAATTATCTTTTTATAAAATATATTAATTTGATATATCTTGATTTTTTTCTAGTTTACTAGCTTAAAAAGTATGTTAATTACCTTTAAAATTTTAAATTAATACTTTAGAAATTATAAATGTTCCTTTACTAGATAACATTTAAACTGAAGCAATATCTCATTTATTTTGTAATGTAAAATTTTAAGGCAAAGAGATGTGCATAATTTCAGTGTTAGGCAAGACTTAGATAAAATATCTTTTAAAATTTCTAAACAAAAAATATAGATAGCTTTTATATCTATTTACTGGTTTTCTTGCTATTTCGAATTGAACATTCCAATTAAATTGAAAATTTAAATTTGAGTCTGAAAAGCTACAGTGATACTTCTTCTGAGTTTTCTGTTTTGTATTTTAAGTGAGTGGAGTTAAGTAAAGAAAATTGGCTGGAACTTGCAACTGTTCTAAATGGTCCCATTTATTCTGGCCACAAATGTAAAACAAATGCAACATACACTCTCAATATTCCTAAGAGATACTGCAACTTGATTTAATTTACCTCAGGAAAATGCGGCAGACTGCAATGACCACTTTGGGACCTTATAAAAGGTTATTGGACATTTACAACAATGTACATTATGTGCTAATTCTCCTGTCCTAAAAAGTTTATGATGACATAGAAAATAATAGTCATTAAATGTTATAATTTTTAAGGAATGTCCATATAAATTATCAACGAACTCAACTATATTGCAGAATTCAAACTTTATTATTATTCAGTAATATAAATATATAAATGTTAAGCCACACATATACTCCATCTTAGGAAAACAGGAAGTAAGAATTCATAGAACAAGTTAACTGAGTGACAGTCCTTCAGACTTGCCTTATCTTTTTAAGATAGCTATATTTTAAAATATCCATCTACACATTTAGTGTGATTAGAACCTCTTTACATGTATGTGTATTCTACAAAAATTTTTAAGTAAACCTGCATTGCTTTACAACTAATTCCTTTAAAAAATAGTTTGCTTTACAAAAACATTAGCCAGTGGCTGTGTTTTCTCTGAGTCTTTACTAAAGAGAGTAACGACAAAATGAACATCACGTTTAGGAACAGCTACCCACTAAAAACTGGACTTTGAAAATGTAATCAAAATTCAAATTTGGGGAAAAAACATTCCATTCAGCCCCACTAACAAGGCAAATATGCTAAATCCTATTCTGGCTTTGCCACTGACCAGCTAAAGGAGTGGAACCAATACCGTGACAGGCACTTGGATGTGTCTTATTTTATAATTAATGTGTTACATGTATAAAACATAGAACCATTATACACTCTATTACAAGATTCAACTCACATAAGATGTAGAACTTAAACTAAACCAATGAGGTCAGTACACAGGAAAGAATATTTATGCTGCCATTGTTTACTTTTTAAATAATTTGTATGGAATTATCCAGCAGTGTAGCCTTAGCATTATTTACTTAAGGACACTGGATTTTTATTTGATCTTCTAATACATACCTGCCGTCCAGCTTCATTATTATGCAGGTTCACTGCTAACAGCACTTTGCTGTCCTTTTCTGTGGTGTTTCTGATGGGCAAATCCAGGAACTTTCTGCTGAACCACATGCCATACTGGACATCATCAGAGCAGCCCCCCCAGTGCCAGCCTTCACTCGTGGGGCCACCATTCTGCAAGGTGGTGTCACAGGAGCATTCTGTCATGTTGCCTGCGCTGCACGACCTGGTCACAGAGTGTACCAGGCCTGCAGCCATCACAGCATAAATAAATGCGGTCTCCTTGGTGCCTAGAATAAAACATAAATTGTTAAATTAGAAAACCAAGTCACTTTCTGTTTATGTTCAGAACATAACTCTTACAAGGCAAGCAATTTTTTAATAGCTTTCAGTGAATGTTTTAACGAGTACATATTTAGGAAGAGGATCTTTTATTGTTCTAGTCTTTAAAAAAGCAACTTTCATTTTCAGTATTCTTAGAGTTTGCTTTCCATACATTGTCCTTATATCTTAAAACCATCTTTTAAAAATTTAAAATAATTTAAAATAAAATTTTAAAACTAGCTTAGTGTTTAATAATAATAGCTCAATAATGTGTTGAATATTAAATCTTTTACATGGATACAGTAAGTAGTAGTAAAACCCTAAATGAAACTAGGTTACTTTTCCTTTTAAACTGAAAATGTAACAGGCTGAAAATTTTGATATGCCTTTTGTTTGCCTAAATCATATTTACCAGCATGTAAGTTAAAATTACGCAAAGATCAAGCTAATTTATACAGAAATGTTAGTTTACTTTTAAATGTTAGTTTACTTTTAATGAGTAGACTTCTTTTTAGAAAAAATATTATTAATAGCAACCACTGATCATAATAAGAAGCTGTCGACATTTTATATAGTACTAGCGAATCCTTTCACGGTCCTAAAGAAAAAGTAAGATAATTAAAATGTCACTACCAAAAAAAGATCTTATGGAAAAGTATCTTTCACTGAAATAGTTGTATTCGGCAATCCTGCAGTAGAATTTGAGCTAAAATCTTTAAAAGTTAAAGTTCAACTAAAATATTAATAAAATGGCCCAGAAAGGATTCAGCAGGCAACTATTCTTTCTTTCCTTTCCAGATGTTTAGATTGGAGTAGAGACAGTTTCGTGTCCGTGGTCCAGTCTACGTTTGCAACAGCGAATGCATCTGGATTTCAGCAGCTACGGGAGCGCATCCTTCCTCTTTCCTCTCCGCCCGGGCCGGGCTCCCCGGGAAGCAGCGCGGGAGCGGGCGCCGGGCGGGGCCCCTGGGGACGCGAGCGGGGGCGCGGGCGGCGGGGTCGAGGAGCGGCGAGAACAGAAGGAAACTTGGAAACCGGCGGTGCATGTGTCAGAGCCCGGCCGGCCAGGCTTCGACTCTGCCTTGTCTCCGCAGCAGTCCTGGCCCCTCAGCCTCGGCCTGCTCCCTGGGCACGTGGAACCAGGACTCTGCATTCCACCCTCGCGGCTTCCGCGCGGCGGGCGCAGAGAGCAGGCGCGCCGAGGGGCTGCGTCCGCACGCCGGCCGCCGCGCAGGCCCTCGCAGGCGCCGGGACCGCCGTCGGGGGCTCGCAGGCGTCGCCAGCGCGGGCTCCTCTCCACCCAGCCGCGGGCGCGATCGCGGAGGACGTCCCGCGCCGCCCTCGCGCTCCCGCAGCTGCTGCCCCGCAGGGAAGCCGGGGGAGGGTCGGGCGGCGGGGGCAGGAGGTCGGGGCGCCCAGCTGCGCGGGAAGGGGCCGCCCCGAGGCCGCCCAGCGCGCTGACCCGGAGTCGCCCCGCGGACCGCACCTGCGAGCCCGGCCCTGCGCCGCGCGCTGTCGGGATCCGGGTCGCTGCGGACCGCGGGGCTGGCGACCTCACCCGAAGGACCCGGCCAGGGTCGTCGCCCTGGGTCCCAGCCGGCCCGGCCCGGACTCACCGCTGCTCAGCTCGTAGCCAAAGAGCGGGCCCGGGCGCGGCGCGGGGCCGGGCCCGGGCGCGCAGTTCCAGCGCTCGTGCCTGAACTGGCTCCTGCACTCCTGGATGCCCAGCCGCGCGCCCTCGCGGATGCTGGGCAGCAGGTAGGGTTTCCTCTTGCACAGCTCCTTCTGGCGGCTGTTCAGCGGCGACTCGGCGCAGCCCAGCTTCTCCGGAGCCCCGAGGGAGGCGACGCCCAGCCACCTGTGACACAGGCCGCCCCCGCGTGAGCTGCGGGCCGCTCGCCTCCCGCCCGGAGGTGCCCCCGAGAGTCCGGTCCCGCCGAGGGCCTCCGCCCTCTGCCGGCCTCGGCTGTGCCCCCGGGCCGGGCGCCAGGTCCACAGCCCCGCGTGCCCCGCGGGCCGCATACTCACATCCAGTTGCCGTGCGCCCCGCAGAACAGCGTGAGCAGGGCCGCCCACAGCGCGCACAGGCGGGGCAGGGCCGGGAGCAGCGCTCTGCCCATGGCCCCGCATGGAGTCCCCAGCCCGGCCGGCCCGGTCAGCTCCCCAGCACCAAGCTGTCCCGTGCCCTCTTTCTGCTTGCAGAAAACATAAAAGGACCACCAGTGATAGTGGCTCTCAGCAGCCCCCCAGGCCTCCTGCGGTCTGAGGAGGCCGAAGGACTAGCTTGGGCCCCTGCCCCGCGCGAGGTGCAGCTGTGCTGGAGATGCAGGAGCGTCCCGAGCTCTCCAAGGTGAGAAACTTATGTTGACGTCTCTGCGTCTCCATCGCCCCGGGCTTCTCGCATCTCCTCCCTCCGGCCGCGCCCGGCGCCTGATTGGCCCAGTGGCGGGCCGCTTCTCATCATCCTGAAACCTCAGGCTCCCATTGGCTGAGTGAGAGTGGGCTCTCCGGGGGCGCGCTGGGCCGGAGCTTCCCCACAGCGGGTTCAGACGCGAGGGGGGTCATGACCTTTCCTCCTGTCAAAGCCTCCTTGGAGCAAGTCGTGGCGGGCCTGACTCCACCAGAGGACTGGTGGGAGAGCCTCTGTCTTAGCAACCCCGGGAGAACGCAGGGCTTCACGGAAGACGTCTCGGTTACGCCCACCCAGCCTCGTCTGGGTCACTCTCTGCAGCGGATGGAAAATGTCTCCCGTCCTTCTTTTCTCTCCATCCCTCAGGAGAATAATCTTTTGAGTCAAAGGTGGTAGCAAACACTTCCAACCACTTCACCTTCCAACCCCTTGCTGGAGGACTCCTTGTGAGGAGCCTTTACAGAGTGGGTAAGGTGCTGTCGGATTTAAACTCATCGTCCTTTAGTAAGCATTTGGTTTTTGAGAAGGGAAAATTTCAGCCATTTAGTCTACAGTACTTCAGCTGTATTCATGATTTTCTCTTTACCCGTTTGTCTTATTTCTTACAGTCTTTGGCACTATCTGCCCAAGCAAAAACTGGGACCGATGAAGTGAGCTTCCATGCGGAGGTTCCAGAATAGATGAGGATTATGTTCCAACTCTTTTTCCAGGCCTGCATTGGCTCCGAGGAAGATCTTGGGTGGGGTTACACTGCAAACCATTTGCCAAGAATCAGTTTAGATCCCGACTGTGTGTCCAGTCCTGTGAGAACTTATACAGACCAACTCCCTCCCCTTAGGGTACACACCCGCCTTAGGCAGAGAAGTCTAAAGGAAATCACTGGTGCTTACCAGTAACGGACATCCACAAGCTAGCAGAGAACTCTGGGCCAGAGGTGCTCCAGAGGCAGGAAATATTCCAGCAGCTGATGGTTTTGCAAGATTAGTTACCGGGGTTTTGTAGGATGCAAGGTTTTGGGGAGAGCTCCGAATGCAACCGCAGATGTTTAGCTGTGGTATTAGCACTGCTTGGGGTATGCAGACACCAGAAATGTTTCTGAAAAGCACACCTGTGCCCAAAGGACTTTTGAATTGCTGGGAAGCAATTGAGGTGGGCGTATGAGACCAGTGGGTACCCCGAACCAGTTCACTCAGGCACGGACTTTTCTAACATTCGCTTTATAGTCCCCATATCTGCCCACAGCAACAGAAGCTCACAGAAATTCCCATTCTGTCCGTTTACTCCTTTATCCAAGTATTTAGCGAGTGTACGCTATGTACCAGGTCCTAAAGCCACATTGTAATTTTTACAAAGTCAAGTTGATGATAGGGTATGGTTACTGATCCAGAAATATTTTTGGCTAATGGCTAGTGGCCTCTCTGAAAATCAGAGCCTTCATCCAAGCTCACTTTACTCTATGAGCTTCTCCAAGAGGGACCCTGGTATATTCACTGCTGTACCACTGCCATTGTGAGATCCTATTTTGAAGCACAATTTATTGAGTGGATTAACATGATGGGGAACATCCTGAGCAGATCCCTAAGTGGCCTAAATGTTGGAATCAGAGAAGTTTCTTCCTTGTTAGGGGAGTTGGAGGGATGTAATCTTAGGATTAGGGAGAGCATGTGGAGAACAGTCCCTGAGGATGTTTTCAGGCCAATGATGGTAAATGTTTTGAAGTGGCTGTTTAATTTTTTTCATTCAAGAATACAAATTGAGCTTCTCTTATGGATTAGAGAAAGAATAGCATTGAGTTCCGTGGTTGCAGAGCTCAAAGTCTACTTGGCAAGACACACAAGTGAGCATGCAGTGACAGTACAGTGATACATAGGGGAAGTACAGTGTGCTGTGAACACAAAGGAAAATCATTTGATCTGGTCTTGGAAGCAGAGGAAGGGATCACTTGTCATTTTCCTTCATTACTATTCTTGGGACACAGCATTGCCCGAAAGCTTGAGAGGTAACAGCGTACACTATTCTTAGAGTCTAGAACCACTGAGTCAAACATCTTCAAGTCCAAGTCTTCTATCTGTTTTAAGTGGTGTAGGACCCTAGAGTCTTCTCTACTTCTAAGGCAAAGGAAACCAGTTTTCAGAGCGGCTTCTGCTGAAGAAGTAGGCTTTACGTTCGGTGAAGCAGCGCCCGAGCGCCTGTCAGACGTCACAGACCCCATACACTCAGAGCCCAGTGGGTGTCCCGGACTCCCCAGCGTTCTCTCATCCGTGCTCCTCTCTCTCACACACAGACTTCCAGCTCTGCCCCAGCGACTGTTGCTAGTGTTGTAGGTGAGGGAATTAGTTACTTCAGCAAGTAAGCAGAACAGCTAAGACTCAGCTTTGCTTTAGAGGCCTGTTCTATCCACATGCTGCTCTATAACCTCATCAAAACCACTGCTTTTCTTTTCTGACCAAACCCCTCATCACTCGGCCTGTGGGGGAAGCTTCTCCGGGTCTCATGGTTCCTTCACTGCTAGCTCCGTTGGAAAAGTTGTCCTGTTTCATGAAAATAACAAAACTCCTGAGGGGAAGCCTCAGGAAGTTTTCCTGAAGTGGGTGTCTCTGAGGCAGGGGGCGCTCTGCGTGGATGCTCTCAATTTCTCCTCTTTTTGTTCTGTGTGTGTGTGTGTGTGTGTGTGTGTGTGTGTGTGTGTGCGCGCGCGCATGCACTTCTGTGTTTTGTGGACTGGGAGAAGCCAGGCAGAGTACTGTGTCTGCTTATGTGGCATCCTACTCAGCAGCTCATAACTCAACAACTCCTTTCCACTTAGTGCCGCAGTTTTCTCATCTGTGCAGTTAGCAGACGCTGTCCTTCAGATCTGAGTCTCTTGGTGCTGCGCTGAAGATCAGAGGGAGAAGGAGGCGGCTCTGTGGGGGTGGGGTGGGAATTGGGGAGGGGGTCACTGCATTTGGTAAGCATTGCAGAAGAGGGAAACCCTCGCCAGTCACAGACTGGGCCTATCCCCAGGGGGTCACAGACTAGGATTTTTAAAAAATTTTCATCTTGCATCCTCAGCTCCACATTTGCTTCTGGATTTCAATGAAAATAAATTACGTTAATTGAAGGAATCTTTTTAAATGGTCAAATTATAACATGTTATAATCTTGTCAAATTATCCTGGAATATGAATGTAAGGAGCTCTTTTATAATCCGATTTACAGTAATTACTGTAGGGCAGCCTTTCTCCATGGTTATTAGTAAGCTTTATGTTTCCACTTAGACTTGAGGGATATAAAAACACGGGTGAAATCCAAACATAAATCTACAGATCTCAAATTGTTTATCTCTTTAGCCACAGCAGGGGCTTCATTTCCTATTTTAAATTTTTGGTTGTATGATTTGTGGGGAGGACATAATACAATGTAATTTGATGCTCAGTTGTGCTAGTCAAGTTTTCTAAACTTCAGTAGCAGAAGACCAGTGGTCAATAAAATGTTTTAAAGACCATACCCTTAGTCAAGAAATGGGAGGGAACACTGTAGCCTCTCACCATCTGAACTCAGCTACCCCAAATTCATCCAGCACAGTTAAGTACAGCACTGTGGGATTCAAATTTGCACAGATCTCTGAAGCATCTGTGAGGGCTGGGGATATAGCTCAGTGGGGCTGGGGATATAGCTCAGTGGAATAAGCGCCTGCCTAGCAAGCGCAGAGTCCTGAGTTCGATCCCCAGTACCGCCAAAAATAAAAATAAAAAATAAAAATAAAAAAATAAAATAAATGAAGCATCTGTGAATTACTGGTTCCGTAAGAGGAGCATGTGCTTGTGTACGTAGCAGGGAGGAAGGTGTTCTGGACCAACTGGGAAGAGGATGGGGGCGGGGAAGAACCAGACTTCACACATACCCGTTTCATTCGAGGAGCTCTCTCCAGGGTCTGAGCCTGTGACTGTGGCCCTCTCTGACCAGCTTTGGAAACTGAACCAGATAAGTGGCTGGCCGGCAAAAAAATCCCACTTTCCACCCTAGACAGTTGTATAGCACCAACTGAAAAGCCAGGCAAGCCTGTTCCTTCTTTTGCTTTTTTCTCAGGCCCTGGGAAACTCAGCAAAAAGTCTGCCTGCACAGATACGCCTCGGCCTCTGCGTCTGGCAGCCCATCAGAGGACGAGAGTTCTAAGAGCCCTGTTGTAAGAATTTCTGTTGCAGATCACAGAGACTTACGCCCTGGAAAATGACACCAGCATCACCCCAGCTGGGCTTAACTCCCACGGAAGAACAGAAGACCAGAGGTGACTTTTCACATAACTGGGTCCCCTGCCGTTCTATTTTAAATGCCACCTGGATGGCGCAAGTGTGGAACAGAGCACAGGCTTGTGACCATTGCATCTCCGAAGAGCTGAAGAACAGCATTCTGCATGCCCTGCTGTCCTCTGGAGGCCCAGAAAGCCCAAGGGAACGGCAGACTCACGGGAGCAGAGGCGGCCCCCACGATAGGCTCAGGAGAAAGAGCAGAACTTGCAAACGTTAGATGATGTCTTGCTGTTCAAATTCCCACAAGTACAGAAGTTTTTTTTCTTGTCCTAGAATTGCAGGTTGAAGAAGACTCATAAAACTTTAATAGGAGGTGGCTTATCTCTTGAACAACATCTCCCTGTCAACGTACTCAAAAAAAGTAACAATTTCAAAAAGCACCCTGAAATCAGGAAAGGAAGTGGCTCATCTTGAGTGTTATTTATAGGCACTGTGCAATCTGTTCAGAATGAGGAAACAAAAATAACGCCCGTGGTCGACAGAGCAGAGTGACCACCACTGTCATCCAGAGGACACAGGTAAGGAAAAATAAAACTGAAATACATGACGAGGCAGATTCTCTGAATGCCCCTTTAAACAAAATTTTCTGAGTTTTTCAAAATAAAGCAACTTTATCAATTAGTGAATTATTACCAGCTTTAAGAAGGTATTAGGAAAAGAACTTCAAACATTTGGAATTTACCTTATTAGAGTGATAGTTACAGAGTAATCCCTGGGGCACCTACAAAACAAAAAACAAATTGCTCTTCTTGGAGCTTTTTACTAAAATAGAACAACCAAAACATCCAGGGAAAAGTCATTTTGAATTGACTATATCTCCCTATTCTAATGGTAGGTCTATGTAATTACGACTAATGCCGTGATGTTTTAACTTCCCTCAGCCAACACACGCCAGTCACAAATCAGGGAATGCTCAGACTACTTTCCTATTCTAGGCCATCATTTGGTAAATTTAAGCGCCATTACTGCCTCATGCATGGGGAGTTGTTAAAATAGATTTTGGTAAGTCTGGCCAAGTAACAAATCACATGTGATGTTTACTCATCTCAATCTTCATACTGAAGTAAATGACATTGAAACTTGAACTTAATATTTTCATTTTCCTGCTGGAAATCTTCCTTTTAAATTCATTCCTGCATTGGTTTTAAGATCTTTGGTTTTCCATCTACAGCCCTTCATTCATTATTCGTTACTAGCTTGCCTTCGTTTCTGATTCTCTTCACTCCATTTCATTATACTCCTTCTCCCTAAGCAGCCCAATTTCTTTTTTTCCTATTCCACAGACAGGGCCTTCATATTTAAATTTCAGTTTTTTGAGGAACACTGCTGCAGGCCCAGAACTTTTTCTTTTCTCCTTTCTACTTCTCCAAACTTACCTGCCCAGCTCCAGGTCATACGTAACACATCAGTAGTTTACCATGCTGTATTTAGGTCCTGCTCACCCCCCTTCCTCCATCACCTAAGGCCCTTGCTACAAAATGCATTACTAAATCTATTTCTGCTTTATAATGGTCTAATGTGCCTTGACTTTATTCACCAATTAAATTATGAATATCTTTAAACAAAGTAGTTTGAGCATCTTTTGGAACTCCCACCACCTGCCATAGGGCTGAGTACACAAGAGGCACTGGTTGTGCGGTTGTTCTAACAGGCAAGGAATCTCTTACAGCAGCAGTGGAATCAATGAAGCACTAAATCAGGAGTTGTCAGCATTGGCATAATCTACTAACTTGCCATTTTTCAACTGGAAATCCGCCACATCTTGTACCTATAACATTACATTCAAATGCACCGTATGATTTATCCAAGGGGAACGCCAGATGGCTACATCTAAAGTCTTCACAGCTTGGGTTTCTGCTAGTGCTAAAATCAGTTAATAAACTGATACTCTTAAATCTTCCGGACAAATCTGTAGCCTCCATGCCTCTTGCCCTCCCAGGTAAGTTTGTTGAGCTCGGCTGATGACTCATAGTCTCGCCAGTGACTTTCCCAGAGACAACTTTTATATGCGCAGGCAAGTGCACAGAGCCTGGAGATTCCTGAGGCTTCAGAGGCATAAACACAAACTGTACAGTAGGTGTGAGGTGTGTTCCAGTGTAGCCCTCTCACCTTCTGTTAATGGTTATGGGCAGGGAGGCATCATTACAAAACCAGCAACTCGAGGGCTCTCGAGTTCCCAATATGAGGAAGTCTTCTGGTGCCAGACCAACTTTGGGGGTTGTCACATGGCTTAGTGAAGCAGCTTCCAAAACGGGCTGAAAAACCACAATTTTGATATACTGGGCTGGATGCCAGAATAGAGCCGGAGTCCAGCCGACTGCGTAAAAGATTCCAGTTGCTACTTTAGCACCACTGCATTGTCTGAAATCCCCGAGGCACACTAGTGAAACCAGCACCAGGCAAACACAGTGGAGCCCTTTTAAATGCTGTTTTGGGGAGTGAACTAATATTTGCCTTACAGGTTAACTGAGTTACGGCAGGCTTCGGCTGGAAGTTCTCCTTCAGGAACTGATTTGGCCCTCAGCATATCTTAATCTTACAGTAATTGTTGGCAGTCCAGGGTGGGGTTCAGGGCTGGAATTTTACCCTCTGTACTCCACCCCTCCTTGCCCCAGGGGTTCTGATGAATAAAGCATGTACAGAAAGAACTGAACCAGTTCAGGCAAAGTGTCAGCTTATCAAGTATGAAACTTCCCAGTGTGGGGACTGTGCAAAGTGAAGTTTCCCATCCCTTCCCCTGGGATAGGAGACCGCAAGGCTGACGGGTCAGAGCTGATCCTGTACATCCACCTCGTCTCAGGCTGAGAAGTTGTAGGTCAGTGAACGATCCTAACGCTTTCTGACCAAAGAGCACCTCTTATACTAACCTTAGCGCTCATTCTGAGAGAAGAACCGGGGAGACAACAGGAAGTGGAGGGGCGTCTCTCCACTTGAGGACACCTTGGTCTCTGAGAGGGAGGGTAGAGCCATGTGATTTAAGAGAGCTTCCCTGCTGATGAAGACCCATTGAGTGGTCACCCTTTTCCCAAGGGGAGGAGCTGGGCAATGAAGTGCAGATCCTACTCCATACGAGGGAGAGATGAGAGTATGGAAATGGCAGAGCAAGGCTTTAGCTCCTTAGGAAGACAGAAGTCAGTTGGTCCTGCTACCTACTGTGAAAAGGTAGCGTTGAAGGCCTTGAAGTAGATGTGTGAGCAGATTAAGAACCTTCACAGAAGCTCCAGGTAGAGAACTGTGGTACATATGCTCTTGATCGTGTTCAGATAAAAGTCAAGTTTTGCTATGATGATTGGCAGCAGTGTGGGGAATGGATGGTATTGGGTCCATCTAGGAGCACTAAAGTACTGCCGACTCTGCATGGGGAGTCCTGGGAAGCCAGGGACACCGTGATTATCCATCCTGTCACTTGGGCAGGTTAACCCGAGGAACAGAGAGGAGCAATCACTCCATCAAAACCCATAGTGTCCTTAAATAATCGCACCCTTTACCTTTTCAGCCTTAGGAAACACATTATTAGGTTTGTTACCCTATTTGCAGTTTCCTTTTGTAACATTAATATTAATTAGTGGTTCCTTTATACCTCGTTACCTAGGGTGAATGGTCCAGAGTGTCCGCGTAGCCTGAGCCTCATTAAGTGGGATGAAGTTAAATCACAAAGTAATCAAGTGGCTGAAAATCAGTGGTTAAATTTGAAAATTTTAACGACTGTGGTGTATGCAGATGATAAAAGCACTAGAAAATACTGATTCATTTAAGATCCACAATTATTTGTTGCTAGATTGATACATTTTCAGACTAGACAGAACATGTCAAACTGCTTGTGACTGCATTTAAAGAAATATGTTACATTTTTTCAAGAAAATTTAAGTCATTTGATAACACTCAAGACAGGGTTATTTTTGTTAATTGCTTGCTTTAAAGGTGTGTCTTGCTTGGAATTCAAAAGTGAACAAATAGAGGAGTCAAGAGTCATAAATATATTTCACAGCTGGAGAAAACAGAAGAAGCGCTTAGAGAGATTAAGCTTCGCCTGCACTGTTTATCTTTTGGGCTTAGTTTTGTGTGGTGACCTTCAACAAGTCTTTGAATCTCTCTGGAGCTTTTTCTCCTATACTTAAACTGACCCAGCCCAGAGTCTAACCAAGGGCGTGTAACAGAATCAGTACAATTCTGCAAAATACCATCAATAAAATGATCCTCCCACTAAAATTTTGACAATACCCATATTTTAAAAAATCTATGAAGTAAAAAATCCTATGTCATTAATGAAAAATCAATTTCTCACTTTCCCACTTACTGTTTACCTTCCCACAACTAACAGTTTGCAGCTGATTCTCTCCATATTTTTCATCAGTTTGTTAAACATTTAAGCAGTTACTTTGTAATTAAAAAATTTAGATAATTTCTGTCACTTTTACTCCCACTTTGGAGATTTATACTTTCTTACCTGTTCTACTACCAGTAGAGATACTTCAAAGTTGTAGTTAGATCAACAGAAGACTTTTATATTATTATGACTCTTAATATTATTCATCCTAAACTATACATTATATTGCAATTGCTTTTTTTCTTCCTTAACCCTTCTGCCCCTTTTGGTTAGTTCTTTTTTACTGTGAATTGACAAATTATGATGTACGTACTTATGGGTATAGAGTTAATTTATTATACTTATGCTTTGTGTAATGATGTATGTAAGTGAATTACGATATCCATTGCCTCCAACTGCCTTGTTCTTTCTGGTGAGAGTGTCTGCAGTTTACTCTCAGAGGTTTTAAAACACACCGTACATTATTACCTTCCGTGCTTATGCTGTATAGATGCGATCTCAGCAAAACGTACTCTTCTTGTCTACTTGAATCTTGATGCCCTCTCCTCAGTCTCTTATTTACCCCATCCACACGCCTCTGCTCTCCTCTCTGCTTCCAGGGCTCCCACTTGCTTAGTGTTCCTTGTTCTTCTCATAAACCCAGCTCCAGATTTCACGGGTTTTCTGCATTTCCTCAGGTGATTTGGAAGTACTGTCTGCTTCAGCTTTTTGATACAGTGTCTCACAATTCTCTAACCTGCTCTAATCCAGGATGGCGACTCCCAAAATATTGAGGGACACGCTTCAAGTTCGTGTCAGAGATCATGTTTTCCTTGTAGAAACCTCATTTTATGAATCTCCTATGTTTCTCATGTTTGGGTTACTCTCGTATTCTAGTGGAGCACATACTCCTCTAGCTTTCTGAGGAAGTATATGTAAGAAAAATTTTATGAGAATTTTGTGTGCCTTAAAATAGCTTCAGCCAGGCTACATGAGAGTAAACATGGGCTGGGCATGCTGGTCTATGTCTATAATCCCTGCTACTTGGGAGGCTGAGGTAGGAGGATCACAGGTTAGACCTCAGCCTGTAGCTCAGCGCCAAGACTCTGTACAATACTCAGTACACCCTCCCATATTTATTCTTCTCTGGTATTTTTGCTAGGTATTGAATTATAGATTAGCAATAATCTATTTTAGAATGGTAAAGACATTTCTCCAGTTTTTTCTAGATTCCAAATTTATTACTGAAATATCCGATTATACTTTAGTTTCATGTTATTTGTATATGAAATTTTTTTGCCTCTGATGTTTTTGGAATTGTATTTTTGTTATGGTTGGAAATTTCATGTTTGTGTGGCTATATTTGGGTGTATTTTCATCAGTTTTCCTAAACATTCAGTGTGCCACCTCAGTATGAAAACTCATGTTTCACTTGTCAAAAAAAAATTGTCAAAATAGTCTACTGATTACTTGTTTCTATTTTCTTTCTCCTTTTCTGATTTTCTATTTTGTGATCGCTGGATCAACTTCTTGATTCTTTATGTTTTACAGCTGGCATGACCTATTCTCCATGTTTTATATGCTTGTTCTCTACTTTCTGTGTGATTTTTAAAAAGTGCACCTTTATTGGCATCTGTCCAGTTCTGCATTTCTGTTAACGTACCGGTGTGTGCGTGAACGTGCATATGTGCGTGTGTGGGCATGCAGTGTGTAACACTTCCAGGATCTCCTTTTGATGTTCTCTCAATGTTCCTTTGCAAAACAAAATATCTCATTCTAATCTTAAGGAATGCCAGGAATATGAACCTGAGGAAGATGAAATATTTCTTTCCGAGAGCCACCAGAGGGAGCATGGTTGTGCCATCCTCTGACTCCAGACTTCCAGATCCACACAGTGAGGTACATTTCTGCTGTTTCAGGTCACTCCGCCTGTAGTATTTTGATACAGCAACCCCAGGAAACTGATACGAACATGCTTGTACTTGCAGCAAGGGACATTATTCTAGCGCACTTAATGCAGTAATGGTATTTTTAAAATGACCTTCCCCTTGCTTCTTCCAAGCCCCTCTTCCTCCTCCTCCTGTCCCCTCCCCTTCCACCCACTTCTCCCCCC